>BJCM01090656.1:0-21065 GCA_018326385.1 Flaveria bidentis | reverse complement strand
TCACTCTCGCAACATGCACACAGAGTCGTCGTTGTTCATGATGTTCTCATGTCGTACGTTGTTCAAGATGTGGCGTCGATACCCAACGCTGAAACGTATGTCTTTCAACCGCCGCCGGCGTTCTACAGAGCCTCCGGCGTCTGGGAGAAGTCCGGCGGAGCTTTTCCTTTTCCGGTGGACGTGAAACTGATGAAATTGCTTCCGTCACAAGATCAAATCTCGAGCCCTGAGTTTTTATCCTTTTTGGAGATTCAAAAATCCCACATGAATTTTCACATTGGTGAGTTGTATGATTCTTCGAGAGTAATCGAAGGTGAATTTGTTGAATATCTGGAAAAAGTTGCATTCTCCGGGATGAAGAAGAAGAAGATGAAGATATGGGCGGTTGGACCGTTGAACCCGGTTCAAATACCCTCTATAGCGACGGATGTGACGGACCGTCACGAATGCTTGAAATGGCTAGACAAACAACCTACAAACTCGGTGGTTTATGTGTCGTTTGGGACGACGACGACCTTTAGCGACGAACAAATAACGGAGTTGGCTCTCGGGTTGGAGAGGAGTGGAGAGAGGTTTGTTTGGGTGGTTAGAGCCGCGGACACTGGGGATTCGTGTGGGGTCGAGGGGCTGAAGGTTGCGTTGCCCGAGGGGTTCGAAGAGAGGGTGGGTTTTTGAGTCATTGTGGTTGGAATTCGTGTATGGAGAGTATGTCTTTGGGAGTGCCGATAGTGGCGTGGCCAATGCACTCTGATCAGCCGAGAAATGCGTTTCTTATTACGGATGTTTTGAGAGTTGGTATCGCGGTGAAGAGGTGGGATCGTAGGAATGAGTTGGTGAAGGCTAATGTAGTGGCCGAGGCTGTTAAGACGCTAATGGGGTCTAAGGAAGGAGAGGAGTTGCGGAGGAGGATGATGAAGTTGAGTGATGATGTGAAGGAATCAGTGGCGGAAGGTGGTATACATCGCAAGGAAATGGATTCATTCATTTCATATATTTGTAGATTATAAGAGTAGGGAGATGGATCGTGTTTTTATTCATGGTGAGCTTAGCTCTATATCTGGACAAATTAGTTGGCTACATAAGAGACCTGAACGCTCAATCTTATTAATAAGATAATATTTTACAGATTTGAATACCGTTAGACTGAAAACCTTTTCTTCAGTTTAACATAAGAATAAATACATGATCAAATAACCAATGAAAAAACTGTTTTTACATGAGAAAATTTTCTCTACATGTTATCTGGTTAATTAATGTGAATATAAGAAAATTTTCTCAAAATGTTATCAAGTTAATGTGAGACTTAAATACTTTCTATCATGATACACAAATAATTAATTTATTGACCTTCACTCGTGAATGAAAAAGTATCGACACATGAGACATAAAAGAGATTGTTGTCCTGCAACATAAAAATAGGTGATACTTAATTTTCCTCTTGTTTTACGTAGGGTTTGGAAGAAAATCGGATTGCTTCACGATCTGATATACGTAGTTGTATCTTACATTTTCTTGTCTGCCCTCACAAATTTTTCTTCAAATTAAAGAAAGTTAGCATTTTTGTTAAATTTTATTTCTCTCAAAATATGTCTTTTTTTAATATTATACCATATAAACTTTGTAATTGTATAAGTGATAGTTATATGTATATATTTCAAATGTGTACGTGTATATTTGTTAATTTAGTTGTTAAACTTCTGTAACTATTTGTAGGAATAATTTTAAAAAAGATAGGTAATAGAGTTTATTAGTAGTTGCCTTGTTTGTAATTTTGATGGGGTGATTTGAAACTCTGGTTTGTGTAGGCAGGAAGACACTTCATACAACTACTTGGTTTATGTCACAGGAAGCTTACAGTTGATACCATGAATGTGGTTTCTACTCATTAAGCTCATTGATGGTTATCAACGAACAATCACAGTGATTTAGTTATTGTGTATTTGAAGGGTTGTGACTTTTCAAAATCCAACGTATAAATAGATGCAACCAAGAGCAATTTGAAGTAGACAACATCTAAAACCAAGAATCCTTTTAGTATTCTACACATACACAATTTCTATTGAAGACAAACCTAATGCAGTCACTAATAGGTTAAATCATAAATCAATGATTTTTTTTTGATTGTTTTATCTTTTTATTATAATAAAAAAGTAACTAAAAATATCACATAATATAAAATGGTAACTAGAGATGTCACATGACAACATCGTATTCACTTTTAACAAATTTTTTCCCGTTTCTCTCTACAATTAAATAACTCAATTAGTTATTAATTATAGTATTTAATTCTACTTTTTATTATAAGCTATTTTTAAAAAGATTAAGAAATAGATCTTTTTATTAATGTTTATTTCTAGAAAAACAATATTTTATAAATTTTTTTTAGAACGTACATCATACTTTTTTTTAAAACATAAAATATTTTAAAAGTGATATTTTTTTAATATGTTTTGTTTTGAAACGAAATGTTTGATTTATTGTTTAGAAAAAAAACAAAGAAAATATAAAAACAAATTTTTAAAAAGTTGATATTATTGTTTAATTGCTTATAGTACTTACTCATACATAATTTAAATCACATATTATTTCATAATTAATAAAAAATTATTCTATTTGATATTTTATTTATTCAACTCGTGTAATAGACGTGTTCACTAAAGCTAGTTGCTACACAAATCAATCTTTATGAATACTAACTTAATCTTCACCCTTAATCCCTTATTATGTAACACATCATGTTTCTACACATATTAACATCCAAAAACATTCGTTTATATATGCATACAGACTTCATTAAGACCAAAATAACTTGAGAACATACAAATTATTCATACATGTTACATAAAGCTCGAAATGTTTAATAAAAACTAATATACTTCGTAATAAAGATCAAAACATAAAGATCAAAATCAATTTCATAAAAGCAAACTTAAAGAACTATGAGCAGTTGGAAAACCAACAACACCTGTGAGTTGTGCAACATTTTCCACAAAACACATTACTCAACCAACCATTGTCTTCAAAAGCCTACAAAATCATGAGTTTTGAGTTGGTGAGAACACCATCGTCATCATTGGGTGGAATGGTGACAATTATTGGCATCAAATGCTTATTGGGATTCGCACTTCAACTCAAATTCCAAGATTGAACAACCAACCCCAATGGCTTTCACTTTCCCAACTCAAAATGCAACTATCTTTACACTTTCCCATTGGCTAGACGACCACCCTTTATGCATCAAACTCCATTCTTTAAACCTCCAACCATCTCATAACTCGTATTCAATCAAATCTGGAAGATGGGTTTGAATATATTTTGTTATATGAGTGTGCACTAAGCAACAAAAAGCAAAAGCAATCGACAGCAGTGTGTGTGTTTGTGTGTGTAGTGAATGATGAGCAAAAAAGGTAACAGAAGAACCCAATTACACACTACTTTGTCTGAAAGATTGCAGATTAAGAAACCCCTTGTCGCTTTTTCGTTCACCCATTATCCCCCGTTACCGATTTCGAAGTTTTGATTGCTGAAATCTGTCGATTATAGGGAAAAGGTGAATCTTTGTTGTGCGATTAGGTTTGGTGGGGTAATCTATGCGTTGATTTGGGGGTTTTGAGTTTGATTTGTTCGTTGTGGGTTTTGGATTGGTTGGAGTCTTGATTTGATTGTTGTGGGTTTCTGTTATCGATTTCGAAGGTTTGAGTGCTAAAAGCTGTTGATAATGGGGAAAAGATGAAGCTTTGTTGTGGGTGTGTGTTCGTTTCGTCGATTAGGGTTTGGTGAGGTGTTCTATGCATAGATTTGGGGGTTTTGAGTTCGATTCTTCTCTGTGGATTGTGAATTGATGGAAGTCTTGATTTGATTATTCGATTAAGGAATCTAGGGTTTTGATTTGGTGGGTTAGAAACTTACAGTTTTGAATCATGAACACTGGTTTTCACTACGATCCAACGTTGGGTTCTGCTTTGAATCGACATGCGATTTCATTTCAATCGAGTGCTACGGGCAGCACATCTGAGATGATTATGATGGGGGATTGCTATCAAATGAATAGTGCAGCAACAACAAGCACAAGATTTTTGGGGAATTCTGTTGTAGCAAACAATCATTCAGGGTTTACGCAATCGGGGAGTTCTTGTGGTTCTGTTCTTGGTGATTCTGCTCCGGGGTTGAAGCATGATGCAGGCTTGGCGGTCGAGTGGTCTGCTGATGAACAACATAAGTTGGAGGAAGGACTTTCCAAGTAGGTATTTTGTTCCAAGTTTACGTATGATATTAGTACATGCTAATAAAATAGAGGGTGCGTTCAATACATAACCAGTTTTTGCGAGAATTACATGAACATTTGTATATAGTGTTGATCAGGTTTTGTATGTAACTATATGCGCAAGTGCTTATGTGGTTTTCGTTGTTTTATACTTAAATTGGTTTTGTATTGAACGGAGGTCTAATGGGCCATCCATTAGGTTGAGGGCTTATACTGGTCTATTTAGTTAACCTAATGCAAGTTGCTAAAGAAAATTTGTTTTTTTGTTAGTCCTGCACCTATAATAGTCTTTCTATCAACTTTTTCGGATTTGCATTTGGTTACTATAATTAAATGTAGTTTAGGGGTTGTGTTCTAGAGAAGATACTTGCAATGATTCTGATAGGATCCAAAATGATATTTTATTAGAAAAAAAGAAGTATGAACGAACCCTAGAATCTGTATTCAATCAAACATACTAAGCTATATCTCATGTCCCCATGTGGGCATCCTGGTGGTAATTGGTGTATTTCTTTCATCAGCTAGCGGGGTTCAAATCTGGCAATGTGCAAGTTTGGTGATGCAATCAATAGGAGTAGATTAGGTGCCATTTAAAAAAGATGAACTAAGCCATATCTCACGATATCTGCTTATGAAGTATCTAACAGCTTGTATAATTATAGTTTTTATGGGAATAATGTCAATGTCTACTTTGATTATAAAAAACGAAACTGACATCATTGCTTGTTTTACTATTTAACCAAAATAACGCGACACTTAACAGATTCACACAAAATTTCTCTGTAGAAATTGTAATTGATCCAATCTCATCTGGATAACATTGTTCAAAGAAAGTTGCTTCATGAGTGTTGTAGTGTTAATGGCAAAAAGCACGAACCTTGTTAGTCGTATAATTAATGTTGCAATTTCTTTTAAGTGAGCATTTTTTGCTCTTCTTTATAGAAGTTATGCATAAGATCTTGTAAAATGTATGCAGATTTGCTGATGAACCCAGTATCATGAGGTATATCAAAATTGCTGCCACATTGCGTGATAAAACTGTTCGGGATGTTGCCCTAAGGTGTAGGTGGATGGCGGTGAGTTATTACTTGTTTTCAATGTATCTGGTTTCCTTTTATTGATTCGATTCTCTTAGAAAAAATATTGGATGTTTGTTATTGGCACATCATCATAATTATACTGTTATAAATAAGATTTTTTTATCACACTAAATGGATGATCATAGAAGTCGCAATTTCTACCCATTAAATTGTGAATGGGTCTATTCAGGTTCCATTTTCTCTGTAACTGTTTAAATGTGAAATGAAAATGGCTAATATGGAAGTAGGTCAAGCGGGTTGAAAGTCTTACATCATTCTTCGTATTGTATAATAACCAAGTGATGATTATACTTTCTTTTATTGTTAAAATGGCTAACAATATGAGATATTTGGTAGAAAAAGCGAAGGAAACAAGATGACTCGCATTTGGGCAAGAAGTTGAAAGATAAGAAGGTATGCTTATGGCACCATAAATCTTTTAATCTATATGCTATTGCATTTGATAACCAAAGAATTAAATGTGTTTATTTATCTTAACCAGTTAACTATAAACACAAAATCTGTTTTTGAATGTGTACAACCTCCTAAACTCATTTTGTTCATGATTTACATTACAACTTCAAATTTGTACTATCATAATTAACACATTAACTATTTATAATAGTAGCTAGAAATGTGTGTGGGTCAGCCCAATCCGTTTTGACATTTCAACATGTAGTGAAAAATGACATGATGATTAAGAACTTGTTAGTAGGATTAGTATCCAAATGATATGAAGCATCCGTTTATGATTCTCTTTCTTCGATTTAATTATGTATTTGGATAAAGAATTAGTATTCTGATTGTCATATTTTTTCAGGATAATCTGGCGGAATCATCCTCAAAACAAAGTATATCATCAATTCCAACATTTAATGTGGCTCCATTTTCTGTTACTATGAATAATCGGATCCAGATTGACAGTGTAACATTTGAAGGTATTATTTGGACAATTACATGATTAAACAAAAGTTAACAGATTAAGGGATTTAGAGGCAATTTAGTAACATCAAGTTTACATGAACATTAAATATTAAAATTGCAAACTTTCCTGGAAGAAAGAAATACTGTGAGTCCAGCTCCTTTTTTGATTAGTTCACTCTAAAATTTATGTGAATTGTTGTTCTACTCATTGATGCAGCATTAAGTGGTTCTATAAGGCACTTACTTGAACAAAACAATCAAGTTCTCGGTCAGATCTCGGCTAATATTTCTTTAATGAAAGTAAGTGACTTTTCTAAATTTAATTAAAAAAAAAATCATTATCTAAGCTAATTTTTATATGTATCTCACATTTTATTTCATGAGCAGCTACAGGACAATATCAATCTCTTCAATCACATGAAGAACAATATAACCGCCATTCTAAACGAGTATGGGAGATGTTCATTAACTTATTCTTTATATATCAGTTTTATCGCTGCTAATGTCTTAACCTTTTTTTCTTTAATTAAATGCAGCATGAGGTATTTGCCTGGGCCTCCAATCCCTGTATCACTAAATGAAGATCTTGCTCATAGCATCTTGCCCACTACAAATCAGGTAACAAGCGATTAAATTTTAATCTTAAAGTCAAAATAATCTGTATTTGATGTTTGAGGCATTTTAATCTTGAGCTTAACTTACAAATTAAAATATTTTTTCCTTAATACTTACAGAGGATGATGTTTGAGGCATCAAACGGGATGTATATGAAGCAAGAGCCAGGATTTTAATTCAAGAATTCTTCGAGTTGGTTGCAAAGTACAGACTTAAAAGACTGCTGTAAATTTGATAGGTACGCCGCGTGCAAATCTATATTGATCGCCTATTCGGGTCCAAATCCAACTAAAAAGAAAATTTGTAGAGATCCATTTTTGGAAAGCTGAAAATGTTTAGGTCATTGCTTACTCTTGAGTATACTGGCTAGCACCCTTAACTTATGGTCTATTGAGTTAGATGTTGTCCAAAATAAAGATCTCAAATTGTAGTGATTTTAGCTAAAGATTGAGTCCTGACTCATTGTTTCTTCGCCTTTAGGTGAATTAGCAACTCGATTTGATGTTATAATTGTAGATGTACTTTTTGTAGTCATAATAGATTTGAATATCAAGGATAAATGCAGTGTTTTAGTTTTCTTTGATATTGGTATGGATATTGAATGGGATTGAAGGCTACAGGCAGAGCTTATGTGCTGTTTTTGAGGCCTACAAGTATTGTTTGAGACTACGTGCACGACACACGTTGCATTGATTAGTAGGGTATTGATTGGTTTCCCTGAGTTTTCCAGGTGACATGTTCCTACACTTATAAATAAATAAAAATAATTGTCATGGATTGATGAACTTAGACAGCAAATTACATATTTTTAAGAAACAAGCCGTAGTTTTCATCCTTTATGGTTATATTAAATTTCAAGGTCCGTCCATAAACTAAGGAAATAACAAAAATTGTCATTTATGTTAGTAAAAAAATTGTGTGTTTCATCATTTTCACAGATGTCCATCTATTTTTGGCGTTAAACGAAAGCACTTGCCCTTCATGTGAGGGCAAAATAGTCTTTTTGGATTTTGAATAAAATTCATGTGGGAAGTAGATAAAATTAAATGTGATGTATTTGAATTTATAAACCATTATATTATAAAAGTTTTAAGATAAAACGAAATATGTTAAAATTTTTGGCGTTCACGTGTGAGTGAGTGACGTGCCACCTCCCCGCCACCTCCCCTAATGTGGCCTGATCACGCACTACATCGAATTATCTTATAGCGATAAAATAAGTTAAAATTTTAGAATAATAAATCGAAATCCTCTTTAGTCTTTACATATGTATACAACGGTAATCCACAAAATGGGGCAGGTGAAAGTCCCTAATAGATATAACTTTAGGTATAAACTTTTCATAGACCAATCAATTGAATAAACTAAAAGTGAAAAAAAAGTTGATAAATATTTAAATAGTACGATTGGCCACACAGAAAATTGTTATACTTTAGAAAAATTGTTTATTCTAAACTTGATATAATGTCATATTTACATGATAAAAATCATAAGATCAAATATACGTATTTATAAATTTATAATAATATTTAGATGAAATTACAAAAAACATCATTTAAGTTTATATAAAATTGCAGGTATCATCCTTTATCTTTAAAAAGTACTCTAAACATTTTGTAACAGATTTCGTCCTTTAGACTAATTGTCGTTAACTTTTTCTGTTAAGTCAAGGGCAATTTGGTCTTTTTACCTTTAAAGGACTATTAATGTAGATTTTTCCAAACATAAAAAATGTTTTCTGCAACTCTTTGGTCTTTTTACGTTTTTTGTAATTTTTAAAGATAACGATAGTATATATAAGAAAAGAAAAAAAAATACAATAGTCACAATAACTTATGATTCTAAAAAAGTTACTTTATTAAATGAATTCGACCAGCAACATTTTATAAATTAACATAGAATACAATCCATAATCATCAACAATGTTTCACAGGCACTTTTGTACATGAGAGGAATCTTCAAAACAAACTTTGATCCAAAGAAGACACACTTCACACTTACCGAATCAACTGCTACTTGTTCATTACCCAAAGAGACATAATATTACAAAAACAATACAAAATCAAAAGATGTTTATGCATATTTAAATAACACGCGCGTGTGCACAACTCAGCATCAATCATGAGTTGAACTCAACATCATCTTCAGATTCATGAACGGCTTGAAGCGGACCACTTCCAAATTTCGAATTTTTGTCCTCTGAGATAGTATCCAGTAGACCATTTCCAAACAGACATACTTGTGGCTCTATCTGGTTCAACCGTTGATACTCGTCATCCGATAAACTCCAGTCGAATATGTCTATGTTTTTCTTTATTCTCTCGGGCTTCACACTGCATGGAAGAACACTTGTCCCTCTTTGAAGACCCCATCGCAATATGACCTACGAGTCAAGAGTAAATTTGTAATTTCATAATGCAGATTAGGTTCCATTTTTCAGTTGTTCTAAAAAATGTGCACTGCTTCCATTTTTTATAACTTTCCAATAACATAATATATAAGGATCAAATGAGCAGATAATTAAAAAGATACGAAAAAGAGCTATATTCTTGTGATAATATAGTTTTTTGTAATGGTATTAAAAAAAACGTTATTTATTATAAATTCAAAAGAAAAAAAAGCTGTTTGTGGGTCGGTTCAACCCAACTCTATCTAAACCCATTTGCCACCCTTAGGAATATGCTTAGAAATGAGAATACTCATAAGCAAATTGGGTGTCTCATCCTTCCATTTTCCAATATAGAGTTTAGGCCTTCCGGTTGGATAGTAACAAATTACGATGATATATTTTCTTAAAACTTCCATGATATAATAAACGTGTCGCCAAAAATTCCAAAAAAATACCTGTTCAGGAGTCTTTTTATGTCTGTCTGCTATCTCTGCAACAACAGAAAGCTTAAGCATTGGCCCATGAACCGATCTGGATCGCCTAAAAGAAATACGAGGTGTTCCAGGTTCATCTTCTTCACTTGATCCACTTTCAGATGGTTTAGGAGCTGAAGTTGGTACTCCAAGTGGTGTGTGTGCAGAAACATGTATATACTTTGACTGACAGAATTTTACAAGCTCATCTTGCCTCCAAAAAGGATGCAATTCCACCTGAAAAAACCACAAAGCAGAATAAGATAATATTGAGTGAAAAATAGTTTTTTTATGTGCTTTTGCTGTTTAAGATACAATAGTACATTCAAGAGTGCGGTAAATTCTAATTATTAAAGAAACTAGTATATAAAAAAGACCAAAAAGAGAGAAAATTAAAGTGCACTGTGAAATGGGAGTAAAAGCATATCAAATTAGATAAAAAAAAATGAGCTATATAGGTGATTTTATTAATCATTTGATGATCAGTTTTGTTGCAGATGGTATGAAACTGATTATTTGACAAAAGAGTAATACCAAAAACAGTTACAAAAACACAAAATTATTGTAATTAGAAGTTGCAGCAATCAAAATAACTAAATGAAAAACACAAATCCAAATAAAGCATGTAGCTTACACAAGTTTGATTATGTTTCAATAACTAAAATATATAACTAATTTAGTACAACCCCAATATCAAAAACAAATTTCCTGATCCATTATAAGTATTACCAAATACTAACCTAATATGCATACATACATGTATATGTATACTATATTACTATACTTTCTTAGTAATGGAGAAATTATTCATGGGATACCCTCACAGGCTAACTGAAATAATATGATAATATGAATACTTGTAGCATTCTGTTTTGGTCATCTATGATCACAGAACTTCCAACTATCTTGGAATCCAGAATTCTGTCAGTTTTCAGGTAAGTTATAAGACAAAAGAGCAATAATTTCAAGCTCTAAAGACAACACGCAATCCATTTTCTGCTCAACTTGTCAAATAATGCAAAAGAGATAAATTACAAAAGCTTATAGATTTATGATTAAAGAAGAATATGAAGCCAACCTGATTGACTGCAGGTATAATTTTAGCAAATTTGAGCAACTCCTTCATCTGTTGTATATTAAAATTACTAACTCCAATAGCCTGAACAAGACCTAATTCGACCAACCCTTCCATTGTTTTCCACGCCGTTTTCAACTTGCTCAAGAACTGTCTATATTCAGAGCCCGAATTTGCAGGCGGATCAGTGGCATCACCAAAAGCCGAACTCTCAGGCCAATGCATCAAATAAAGATCTAAATACGACACCCCAAGATTCTTAAGTGAAACTCTAACAGAATTTTCAATCTTATTAATCGAATTCATCGAACAATAAATCTTTGAAGTCAAAAAAAGATCCTCTCTTTTCATTGAACCTCTAAAAAACTCAGTTAAAGCTTCCCCAACCTCAGCTTCATTTCCATACAAGTGTGCACAATCTATATGTCGATATCCAACAGATAACGCTGTTTTCACAGCTTGAACACAAAAATCACCACCACTTTGCCAAGTTCCAAGCCCTATGGCAGGAATCTTGGCTCCTGTATTCAACAAGAAATAAGTCCCTGATGTCCCAAATTTCCCTTTCATCCCTTACAATCTTATTTCAACACAACAAATGTATACAAAAGATAATACCCAACAAGAAGAAAACCCCACCAAGAAAATATGATAATATGCACCGAAACTCTGATTGGAAGAAGATTATAATCAATTCAAGTGAAAAAGATCAAAACTTTAGTACCAAAGAAGTGTCTGACAGGTGTTGGATGAATTATCTGAGAGAGAAACAGCACACCAGAGTGATCTTGATTGATAATTACTCACAGGTAAACGAAAGTACACGACATGAATGATTGATCGACTATGAAAACCAATAACACGACTGCAAAAAGCCAAGAAAACAGACCTTTGATCTCAACAAATCATCAAACCCATGAGAAGAAACTGATTTGTAAAACCTTTAAACAAATTGTCAATTCAATGTACCTAAAATTAGACAAAGTATTTGTAAAGAAAAATATGGGTCAACAAGAACAGCCGACAAAGAAGAAGAAACGCCCAAAGCGTAAAACAAAACAGTTCGCTGTAAATAATAATCTAATCTAATCTCCCTCGAGGAAATAAAGTACAATATAAACATCAAATAAGACAAAATCGTTGATGTGTGACACAGTGAATAAAATTTTATAATAATCTGATGAAAAGATTGGTGGGGTTGAAAAGATTCAAACTTTCAAAGGGTTATTGGGTCTAAATGAGGTCGATTGAAACCAACACATGAACAAATTGGATCAAATGTTTGAAATATTGGGATGATTGTATGATGAATGGAGCTTGTGTGTGTTGATTTTGAAGATGAGTAGGTGTAGAGTTGGAATATAACGTGAATTTGAGGCGATTGTAATAGAGATTTGGTCGTTAAAGATGCACTGTTGGATTTGATGGCTGCTGACTTTTGGTGATATTGCAGCCAACAATTATGGAATCCAATTAGGGTTTATATTAAAAGAAAGCTATTAGATTTTAATAATTTTATTTTTTATTTATTAATCGGGATTAATTAAAATTTAAAAAATATTTATTGACATTTCCAACTTTAAATTTATTTTTCTTTAATAATTATTTACTAAGTGAGAGTTAAAACCCATTAGTTTATTTTTTTTGATGAAATGGGGTTAATTTTGAGTTATTTTTTAACTCTGTCGTCATCCAACCTCTATTAGGTTTATTTTTCGATGTCTAGCCTCAATTATCACTTGAAATCTACCTTTAAAGAGTCAGGTGGTTCAGATTAGAGGTGAAAATGTCAGGCTTTCAGGGTGCAAAAGTTTCAAATTGACGGATCTCATAACTAATTTCAACTTTTGGCTTAGTGTTTTGGCTATATAAGTAATACACGACATTAAAAAACTAACGGTGTTAACTCTCAGTTAATAAGAGATCATTAGAGGAAAATAAGTTTAAAATTAGGAGTGTTTGTAAATATTTCCTACATTGGTATTAATTCTGGCCAATAAACAAAAGTTGAGATTATTAAAATCAAATAACCCTTAAGAAAATTCTTATGAAAGACTTAAAATGGTATTTAGAATTTTTTGGTTGATCGATCTGTGTAAATAATACATGACAAATAATACAATCATGATCTAATGTTAGAGGTGTACGGTTATCATAAAAGTGACATTGGGTTTAAGTCTTATTAAATGTGTGGAATAGATTTAAGTTGGAATGAATTAAGTAGTATTGGATTAGGATTGTTAAAAGAATATACGATGGATAACAAGTTTAGGTCAAACTCAGATGTAGAAATCATTTGAAAAATGTAAGGCAGATAACAAGAAGATTGTTTGATGTACAAGACAAGGTGTGTGATTACTAGCATTTGAACTCTACAACTTTGGAGTTACTAGAGAAGGTTTATATCGGAGGCCTCTCACAAGAAAATGATTGATGGAATTTTACTTACAACAATGTAGTGTGTTTGAAGGTCTAGGAATGAAGGAGTGTTTAGTAATAAGGAATCATGCTTGTTGAAGCTAATAAAAGACATAAATCATAAATGTATTGAGTTTTTTATGGGTGAAAAATTGAAAAACCAATCCAGATTAGTCAGTTTTGATTAGTCGAATGGTTTATCTTAATTTGTTGTAAATTCTAGCATCTTGCTAGTTATCTCTGTTATAATATTAAAATCCTTTAGACATAAAAGTTAGAATTGTATTTGAGTATTTGAGATTTGCAATTGATTATAAATGTGAGTGTATGTATTTGTTAAATGTATGTAATTGGAATGACAAAAGTAACTTTCAATAAAATAAATTCATAAACGAGATCCTCGATTTTCATGGGAGATATAATTTTAAAATCTAGGTATGAGACTAGAACAAGGATGATAATAAAACTTGAACTTTACGAGAAATTTTGAAACTTGAAACATTTGGGATGTGGTAATGGACAAGGTGTGATCATATTTTTACCTTGAATCGAGTTAACTTTAAGAGTTTTTCATGGTTTCGTGACTGGTATGAGGTTAAATGATAGTTTCCTATTACCTAGACCCAATTGTCGAGATCTATTAATACATTATATAATCTAAAAAATATAATAGATAATATGTTATATTCAGTTAGCAACATTTAAAAACTCTTAAATATTTTAAGAACCGTAAATACTAATATCAACAATTCATTTTTTTTATTTTAATAATAAACACATAGTTGTGTATATATACATTAAAAACATTTAAAATAACATAAAACCTATAAAACTAATATCTGCATATGCTTTTAAAAATTTTATTTTGTAGCTACCATGTGTAGGTACTATAACCTACATATGACTTAGACAACAGGTAGATTACAAATACTTATTTTCCTCTTGAACTTTAAATGAGATGATTACAAATACGAGTTTTCACAATTCTATAGATATTTAAAAAGTTTTTAAATTATCCTAATCTTTAAAGTCGTTAAACACTTACAATAATAATCTTACTGAATGTAATTAATCTAATCTAATAAAGCAAAATCTCTAAATCCACATGGTTATTTTCTAGCATTTTCATGTCATTACCACATAGGCACCAACTAGAATTGTTTACATGTCGCCACTACAATAAATTATAATTTTGGTAAAAATCTTGACGTCAAAAAAGTTTTTCTAATAACTCTCATTTAATGTCTTACTAATCAAGATAATTTATTTCTAGATACAAATAACATTTTATTAAAATACTTTAATGAGCCTTGATTTTGTTAAAATATAGGTTAATATGTAGCTAATCATTTTTTAAACTAAAATACTTCAAAAAGGTATATAAAGATTTATGAATATTTATAAATGATAAAAACTTTTTCCTTTTTATGCAATTATTTATAACTTAAATATGTTCGTTATATATAATAACTAGACTAAAGACCCGTGTAGTACACGGGTTCAATCATTAAAAAATTTTTTAATTAAAAATTTTCGTAAGTCATAATATTATTGTTAATACTTTGTCTATCGATTTTTTTGTTTAATTTTTTAAAAATCATTTATGTATAATATTAGCAAGTTTTTTTTATTATTGCTTATAAGTCTAAATAATGTATAATATGAAATTAAATTAACTTATAAATAATAACTTTAGCTAATAATCAAATTATATTGAACATTAGAACATCTATAAACATCCGAAAACTTCTTTGTGTACAATATTTGACGTTATGTTTGTAATTTTATTATCATTGTCTAATATTACTAATTTTAATTCATGTCTACTTGTAACTCGAGATAATGCAACATAGAGATTGAATCAGTGTCAGAAACTAAACATGCAATGATTAGATAAAAGTATGGACTATCTTTATGATTTTGAAAGTCTGGGGGCCAAACATGCAATTTGTTTAAACCACATGGACCATTTATATAATTTTCCCTTTAATTTTGTTGAACAAAAATATTAATCAATTTCATGCTTACATAAATTAAAACTAAATCAAAGTTTTATGTTTTCATAAACAAAAACATAAATGAGTCAAATTAATGTTAAAAAACCAAAATACTAAAGTTTATATTAAAATCAAAATTAAATCTTTAAATCGTACGGACCACTACTATTATTGCAATCGAGATTTGTATATATGAGCATTGAATTGAGAATTTACAGAAGAGCTTTTGTGATGTAAAACTTAGGGTGTGAATGATATTAAATATATCAATAAAGGCGTAAAAGAATTGATGAGTTGAACATAAAACATTACGTGATTTGAGGTAAATCAAAACCATGATATACTTGTAAATTGAAAACGATATGAAATGGTTCATCTTTTTATTTGAAAGTCGATATCATGATTTGGGAAAATCGAAACCCCGAATTGTTTTTTTGAGACCCTTGATTTGATAATATATATAAATTCAATTCGGAATAGAAGATGCGTATGGAGTTTATTCTCCTTTGCATAGGGCGAGTAAATTATTCCACCCTTTAGTTACTTGTTTGAATAAGCAAGAATATGACACATATCAATTCATAATTTTTGTGTAATATAACCCGTAAAAACTCACTATATTATTTGTCTGTAATTATAGAGTCAACTTGTTCTTTGGCGAAGAAAAACAATAAACTATAACTTGCAATTTGTTTTCAAGATTTTATTTTGAAACCATCATAATATCCTTTGTAATGAGTTTTTTTCAAGTAGAAAATTTATTTAACAAAATGAGTTTTTTAAAAAAATATTTACCAAAATGGTTTTTTACTAAAAAGTTAAATTTTCTTATTCATATTATAAATGGATACAATTAATTCTGTTTTACTAATGTTATTTAAATAAAATTAAAAGGATAAAGTTTCAATAAAATAAAAACTAATTTAACATCTCTCATGATTTTTAAAAATGTTTTATAGTTGTTTTTATGAATGTTTTTAGTAATGTTTTCTCATAAACAATTAATACTCTTTCATTAGTATTTTTAACGTCTATTTATAGAATACTTGTTCTTATATAGAAAATATATTTTTATGAAAGTAAATGGTTTATGTAATTTTTTAAAATAACGATACATATTAGATAAATGTTTTAAACATAAATTTATATATAGGAACAATCATTTATATAAGTTTATACATAAAAGATAAAAATAAACATCGTATACATAAAACGTTAGTTTCACCTTGCAAGTCGGCTCGATCTCGACATATGAAGCTTGGACTTTAAAACAATTTATTAAATGAGTCGTAAAATGAGTTCAAACTTATTTAAGCTAAGTTTAAGTAGAGTTTTTAGTGAGTCGGTCTCGAGTGTCTCACGAGGCGGTGTAACTTGTTTCTCCCCTAATTGTTGCTGGAAGTTTATTAGCAACATACACATGTCATGGTAATTAATGATTACACTTATAATTCGTAAAATAAAATAAAAAATAAACCATTAGCTTTTTTGTTTTGTCATGATATTTATATAAAACATTTTTTAATGAATGGAATTTTTGTTAAAAATAGTTTTTCTTATTATATCTTTTAAGCTACTTAAAAACATTTTCAAAAAATACATATTTTTAAAAAGAATAAAAAATATGCCTACTTTTGTGTGAAATTGAAACAAAATTATAGTATTTTTTTTAACTTTTCTATGTAACAATACGATTTAAAATTAAGTCTGGGTGAATTAAAATAAACCAAAATGTTTAACTTTTTGTTGTTAGTTACGACATATAAACCAAATGGTTTATAATTTCATAACCTTTGTACTTGAATATTTTAAAGTGAAATAAGTTTAATCAATAATATTATATTGAGAAAATAACATTTTCTTAAACACTTATTATGGTAAATATATATTCTATATACACTATTTAAGGAAAAAAACTCAATTAGTAATTATAGTATTAGTTAATTGTATTCAAATAAATTATGACTAATAATAAGGATGATATATTTTTAGGCAGGAAACTAAAATAATAAAGACTTAAGAAAACGACACGTGATACTAAAGATATTGTTTTATTAATAAGTATAAATTTCATAGATATGTTATCTATAATATATATTAGATTACACATATACACCCATATAAGTTTTTATATCTAGTATATAATCTAGTATATAAGTTTTTATATACTAAAGATTACACATATACATAATCTAGTATATAAGTTTTTATATCCATCCATATGTTACACGGTATCTAACAAGTTATCTAATAATTGAAAACGAAGTTTAGGTGAGTTTAAAGTCATGTTTCATGTTTCAATTTTTAAAGGAGCCGTGAAGATGTGAGCATTGATATAGGGCCCTTTGGGGTGTAACACGTGTGATTGTAAATGATTTATGCGGAATTGACTTCGATTATAAATCATCTTCATATTACCTTTTATACAACATGACAATGCACATTGTCGACCCAAATTATTGAAAAATCAATGCAAAAAACACCCAAAAGTTGTAGTCTTATTTAAATGTAACGGTTCTGTAAAACAATAATATATTCTCGCTGTTTTTCTATATACATATTAATTTTTCGGCCGTTTGAAAAAAAAACTAACATATAAGTTTAATAAATAATCATGTTTAAGCTAATTATGTTTCTTTTACTAAATCCAAAAAGATATGTAAGGGTAGGGGTGTTGATCGGGTTTTTTAATCGGGTTTCGGGTTCGCCGAGTCGGGTTCGTCGGGTTTTTTGATGTTGGGATCCTACCCGAATACCGACCTGAATAAAGCTCGGGTTTATCGGTAATCGGGTTTATTCGGGTCGTTTTATTCGGTAATCGGGTTTATTAATTGGGTTGTTAATCAAATTATACTTCTAGGTTTGTAATGTTTAATTTATCCCAAACAAAAAATTTCTAAACAACAAAATCAATTTTTAAGGTAAAAATTGAAACTCCTAATTACATCCAATGTATGTAAATTTGTAATTATCAAACTAATTGGCATTGAATCCAAATAAATTAATTTCTATAACAATTTCATAATTTAAATTTGGGATGAAGAATGTTTATGTATAAAATAGCAAAAACATATAGCCAAAATAAATCAAAGTATTATTAATTAGAGTTGCAATACCATTAACCAAACATTAAAAATTGATTTACGTAACCATAAAACCAAATTCATATCAAATTATTGCAGGAATAAAACCAAAATCCCAACTCATATCAACCAATCGTTTTGAAAAAGAAAAAAACTTCAAATCATATCAACCAATAAAGTTCTTAACAGGCTTTGGATTGCAGCCTTCATGTCTGCTCGTCCACTTCCAATCCTATATTAAAAATAAACGATCATATAAAATAAACATTAAGATAGTTAGATGTAACATGAATAAACATTATAAAAATAATAAACAAACAAAATACCTTTATCAATTTTTTGAATCATGTCCCGGTCTTCTTCACTAATAATTTTTTTGCTTGAAGTTGAACTACCTCGAATCTAGTCTTGAGAACATATTAAACTCTCAACAATTCTAGGAGTCAATGAACTCCTAAACGGATCTAAAACTCTCCCACTTGTGCTAAAAACCGATTCAGAAGCCACCGTTGACACGGGAATGGCGAATAAGTCTCTAGCCACTAAGGATAGAATCGGGAATCTTGGGCTATCAACTTTCCACCATTCTAAAACATTGTATATCTCATTATCCTCTTCAATACTTTCTTCCAAAAATTGTTCTAATTCATCAACAGATTCAACTCTATGTGAATTCATTTGCTCTCTTAGTTTGTTTATGAATTGTGGTCTTGATGCCAAATATTCCGAAGTTTGACGTTTCCCTAAAACCGATGAAGTTGAAGACTCGGTAGCACTAGAATTTGGGGAATGAATTCTAATATACTCATTGTACAATTCATACAAAGAATCCATAATGATTTTCATGTTCTTTCCTGCCACATCTTTCCCGTAACGATCGACTAATAATATATCCAAATACTTTACTTTGTTCCTTGGGTCTAGAATCAAAGCAAAGTATAACAAGTTCATTTTTAGTATGTCCCCAAAATACTTATCAAACTTTGGCTTCATTGCTAATGCAATCTGACAGAGACTAAAAGTTTTAATAGCATTATCTGATACACTAAGAATAGAGTATATCTCTTCTATGCATGAGTTTGATGTCACATAATTTGTCCCAGAGACCCTTAAAGTAACATCGTAAAATGGTTTTAGAAAATGGCATAAATCTCTAACACTTTGCCAATCAGCAATCGTAACCACCCCAAAACCCGCATTTCCAAGGTCGGATCTAAAGTCCGATTCTTCAAGATCATATCTCTCAAAGGTTGTTTCATAAGCTTGTGCAACCTCTAACATGTGGTAAGTAGAATTCCACCTAGTTGGTACATCTATAACTAGGTGTTTTGTTGTGTCAGCATTAACGATCTTAGCAAAATTGTTAAATTTGTCGATTCTTGAAGATGATTGTTTAATCCACTTAACTATCCATCTAATTTTCTTAACCGCAGTATCAACTTTTTTAATTCCATCTTGGACCACCAAGTTCAAAATGTGTGCAACACATCTTATGTGTGTCCATTTACCACTTAAAAGACACTTGCTAGAATTTTGAAATACCCTTTTCAAAAATTCGACCGCAACATCATTTGAACTTGCATTATCAATTGAAATTGTAAAAATGTTTTCAATTTCCCATTCCAAACATTTTTCAACCACTTTCCCAATCTCTACCCCATGATGATTCTCTTGAGGACAAAAGTTTAAGTTTCCTCAATTTCCACTCATTATCCACAAAATGGGCAATAAAACACATGTAATTGGATTGTTGACCAGAAGTCCAAGTGTCAGTAGTTAAACATATCCTACTAGTATTCAATTTAATAAAATTATGAACTTTTATTTTTTTCCTTTTGAAACAACTGATATACGTCTTTTGTGATTGTGAACCTACATGGAACTTTAAAGGCTAGCTGACATATGCTCATAAAGTACCTAAAACCTGCTCCTTCGACCAAGCTAAATGGCAATTCATCAAGTATTATCATGTAACATAGAGCCTTTCTGATTGCTTTTTGATTAAATTTTCAGGATGTTATTTTATTTCCATCCCCAAGTTGGAATGCAATTTGTGTTTGTTCACTACTAATTTTAACTAAGTACGGAGTACATTTCTTTAGATGATTTTAAGATTAGTTGTACCTTGAGATTTTGAGTCAGCCTTGTAGACCGAAGCACAATATGTGCATTTTGCTTTTTCAACACCCTTTTCGTCTGTGAACTTTTCAAACTCCCTCCACACATCAGATTTTGGTTGGTAAATTTTAGTTTTCTTGTTAGGTACATCACTTGTTTATGGGAGTTGATCATTATTACTATCAAGATCAATCTTGTGTTCTTGAGTCGAATCATATGTATTTGACATCTGTAAATAAAATAAAATACATACATTAGAATAATCACACCTACGAGTAATTCGAAATTACACGTAAACCTTGATACATAAAGCCTCACAACTTAATAATAATACACATATTATATATATATAGGTGATAGATCAAATGAGAATTAGTTTTTTTGTGAGAACTCTAGGAACCAATCTCAACCACTAGTTCTCAATGGCAAAATTGTAATTAACAAAAACATATTTAAAAAATTTATAAATAAAAAAATAACATAAAAATAAAAAAATAAAAACACAAAAATGTTCCCTAACTTTCCCTCTTTCATAAAAAAATATAAAAAAATAAAAAAAATTTCCGTTTTTTTAACGAAATTCGTTTTACACATGTGTAATATCGGATTTACACATGTGTAAATCCAGTA
>BJCM01090649.1:0-25850 GCA_018326385.1 Flaveria bidentis | reverse complement strand
ACCAAACCCGTCGACCCCCCACCACCATCGTCCCTTTACATCGCAACCCACTATGGTCAGCCACCACCACCGACGTCCAGCGCACCATCGCCAGTCACGGTCACCGTCGCCCCCCTCGCCATCAAACCCGACAGCCAACACCATCGCCACCCAACACCATCGCCGCCCAACACCATCGCCCTCCCACCACTATCGCCCTCCCACCACCATCGTCCCCCAACCACTATTGTCCCCCAACATCGTAGCCCACCTACGTCTGTCAACCTGCGTAATCGTTGTCAACCCACCTTCGACCCGTCACCTTTGAAGCTATGTCAAGTGTTGTTGATGTTGTGAATGATACAAATGATGATAACCTTTATTTGGTGCCAATCGAGCAACAGGTATGACATATGTAAACTAGTTTTTTGTTAGTTTTTTAAGTTTTTATTCATCGCTAGTTTACCTACTATTCAAGTTAATTAGATTGAAACATCAAAATAAAGTTTAGTGACATGAATGGAACAAAAAATTTATGAGTGGCCTAATTAAAACAATTTTCAAATTTGGTTACTATTCTATAAAGTTACCCCTTGATAGAAAAATGTAACTTTGATGAGTAATACTATACAAGTCATGGAAGTAGAAGCCCTTAACTAAATGATGTTTTGTTAAGTTTTTCAAAATTATCACGGTTTTCATTTTAAATATCTCATTAATTCAAGTATACGTTATGAAAATATAAGATCGTAAAGTAGGTTTGGTTTAAAATTTCTAGATTGACGTTTTCATCTAAATAATTTTAATACTATAATGGGGCTCAGAACAGGAGTTCGGTTGCAGCTGCTAAATATGAACAGTAGCCACGCTAAAGTAACCCACACCATATTAGTTATGTGATCATAGCCCTCTGATTTAGCTTGAACTAAACGCAGGAACAACAACATACTAAACGGAACTATATTGTTAATCTTAGATGAGCAACAAGTCATCATCATCAACTACGGTAGCAACAACAAAGTAATATACCAATAGAGACGGAAAAATAACAATAAAATCAGCCATGAACACGAAACCGACAACTGGTTTCAAATGAGGTGTTCCTCCTTATTAGTGTTGACACCATGAGGGTAGTCTAAGATCTAAGTCGGCATCAATAATAAGTCTTAGACGAGGTGGTCTTCATCATCATCGACATCATAAGGCCTTCATCATGTACAACTGTTAAAAGTGTCAAATCTGAACGGGTACCAACAGAAAGTTGCATCATGCAACATTTATCAAGGGGGTAATAATGGTCGTCGGACCACCACCATCACCACCCTTGACTAGACGACTAGCTCTACCTCAACTCCATGTACGATGCAGAACCGACATTACCTCAATAGTCGATGACATAGTCACCAACATAGGTGGCTAGATCTTGTCACCAACATAGGTGGCTAGATCTTGTCACCACATATCTAACCAACCCAACCATCGTGAACACCATGGTTGCCTCCTCCACCCATATCACAGCAACAATAGGGAACTAACCGGAGTTAAGTGGTGGTGGTCGGCACAACCACAATCATCGCCGCCACAACTGTCGTCGCTACAACCAAGCTCGTTAATTTTAGTAAAGTCAACATTTACATACTTGTTATTTTTTCTTCTTAGTTTTGAAGTATTTTTAATAGTATTTTTTCTATTACTATTTTTTATCAGCATTTCACACATAATCTATTTCCGGGTGATTAGTACTAACGTATAAATCATCAGAATTATATTTTTCAACTTTTATAACCCCTGACGCATAGCACAGGTCACACCCAATAATATATATTTATAATTACTTAACTAGTTTTAGTAAGTTATTTACATATTTTACAGTTAATTTTTAAGTGGGATCACGTTTTCTTTTAAACCCGTAGGTCACAACCCACAAACCAACTTAACCCCTCAATCCTCACAACCATTTAACCACCTCCCTTTTCATTCTCACCTTATTATGTTTTTAACCGACACCAACAATCACCTGCACCCACATGTAAAAGACCAACCAATCATATGGAGCGGTGACCATAATATGAGCCGACCCGAAAAACCATATCAAAAACCAAAGAGCGGACCGCCCCAACTCATTCTACATACATGTGGTGCGGTCCTCAATCCTAAGTTTTAAGCTATTTGGTTCGGTCAAGACTAGTCTGGGCCCAATGAAAACATGTTTTACCTGAAAAAACCAATCTATAGATATTCATAAAAGAATGTTTCTTTTGTCACTTGTCATATTCTTAAACTATCTTTTTAACACTTGTCAATTTTTCTAAGCATTCTCACTTTATTTTTCCCTCCAAAAAGGTATTAAAATATTTTAAATACTCAAATAATTTCTCTCTTCATAAAAACTAATTTCGTCAATTAATATATTTTTCTCTCTCATCTATATTATTTAAAATCAAACTATGTTTTTAAAAATAAATTTTATTAAAAAAATTACAATTCATGTATTTTCTAAAACATTGAATCTTTTGAAACAAAAAAATTTAAATCATTACTTTTTAAAATAATTATAAAAATTTTGGATTTTGTAAAAGTAGTTTTATTAAATCAACCAGAATAATGAGAAACTTAAGTTTTTAATAAACAAGTTTTTATAAACAATAATTTTTATAATAAAATCTTAAAACAAATATTTTAAAATAAAACTATTTAGATAATAGATTTAAAAATAGTATAATTGTACTGTAACTTTTCGTGTTTATTACGAACTATAATCTGTTTAACTAGACTGTCTATTTATCTATATATCTATCTGTCTATAACTTATCTATCGTTTATTTACTTGAAATAGCTATTCAAAAGCAATTATAATCATATTTTATCTTCAAACATGGATTTATAGTTCATAAATTTTTATTACTAATTATTTATTAATTTATTTATTCAACCCGTGTAATACACGGGATACTAACCTAGTGGAATATAAGCCAAATGATTTTTCACCGATACAAGTATCCTATTGTTGTGATGGTTCGTTTTTTGTATAAGAAAGGTCTTTGTTTTGATTTTGATGCACTTATGGTACTTTGTTTTGATTTTGATGCACTTATGGTACTTAGTTGATTCTATATATTCTTTCTTATCATTCCTGTTGGAATTCGATTAAAAATACATCTGTTCAACAAAATATAACTTTTGAAAATTGTTCATATAGACATCCAAACTATTACGAGTTATAACAACTACTTTGAGTCGCGTGGGCTAATATGGTTAGGCTCCTAGTAAAATGTTGATTAGGTACGAAGAACATATGAATATATATATATATATATATATATATATATACTAATAAAAAAGTTTCTTTTTCCACTTGTCATCTTCGTAAACCACATTTTTGACATTTGTCATTTTTCTAAATATTTTCACTTTATTTCTTCTCTCCAAAAGGGTATTAAAGTAATTTAAACACTCAAACAATTTCTCTCTATATTCATAAAAATAAATTTGGTCAATTGATATATTTTTCTCTCCCATCTATATTTTTTAAAATCAAATTATGTTTCTAAAAATAAATTATATTGAGAAAACTAAAATTCATATATTTTCTAAAACATTAAACCTTTTAAAACAAAATATTTTAAATTAGTCTTTTTTAAAATAATTATAAAAAATATGGAATTTTCTAAAAGTAGCTTTATTAAAAGAACTAGAATAACTAGAAGCTTGAGTGTTTAATAAACAAGATTTTTATAAACAATAAATTTTTATAAGAAATTTTAAAACAAATATTTAAAAATGAAACTATTTGGATAAGAGAGCTAAAAATAATATAATTGTTCTATCTCTTGAACAAGTACGTATATATAATTTTATACATACCTTATGTTAAAATATTGTACTGTAACTTTTCGTGTTTATTACTAACGATAATCCGTTTAATAAATGAGTTTCTATACTATCTATTTATGTATATATCTATCTATTATAACTTAATTATTGTTTATTTATTTAAAATAGCTATTCATATGAAATTATAATCATAGTTTATATTCAAACATGCTTTTATAATTCATACATTTTTATTACTAATTATTTATTATTTTATTTATTTAACTCGTGTAATATACGAGATACTAACATAATTAATTATATATAAGAAAAACCTTGAATATATAATACATAAGTATTGACTTGTTAGGTGGGATAGCAGATGATGGTAATTGATATCTTCAAAAATAGATAAATATTCATCCTTTTTTTATTGTTATTGCTTAGCTATCTTCTCATCATTGTTGCTAAAATCAATGTGCTTATCTTCTTTTAGAAATTCTTATCGATAAAATTTTTGTTATTAACCTCTATGATTTGGTTTTTTATGTACTACAATAAAACTATATTATCATGACTAATAAGATATATGCATTAATATTGATATACTACTTTAAAGTAGATTATGAGCGCCAATCGAGAACCAATCTTAATCTCCTCATTTTTCATTAATAAGTGTTTAATATTTTTATCAACATACTTCTGTTTCGAGTCTTCCCGACTCAATTTGTAGATATGACCCGTTAGGACCGCAACTGGACTGGACCAATCTATCTTTATATGGTCCGGGTTTTGATCATTAAATTTCATACATTTCGGTCCTTGGTTTGGGCAGGTTTAAACGAGTCCGGTTCGGGCTTGACCCATTACTGCATCTAACACTTCCAAATTATACAGGGATAATTTTTAGTTCATAAATCACTTCCGCGCATGGTTTTGAAAACCGAACCGGACCGGCCGGTCCGACCGGTTGGACCGGGAACCGGACTCTAATCCGGTCCGGTTTGGTGCTTACAACCGTTTTAATGTTGAACCAATGGTCAGACCGGTTGAACCGGCGGTCGGACTGGAAACCGACCGGTTGAACCGGTTTTTATATACTTATTTATTTATTTTTGTAATTTTTACATATATTTATAAAAAATAATTATAATTTTATCCGGTTCTTATATACGGTCCGACCGGTTGAACCGGTCCGATGGTCGGACCGGTAGTACATCTGGTTCACTGTCCGGTCCGGTTTTAAAAACATTGCTTCCGCAACCACACCACCACCATCAACCCACCACCACCTATAATCATCATATACTAAGATATTGATGACAATTAGTGGTGTCTTTCAGGTTTTTTAAATCGGGTTTTGGTTCCTAGGGTCGGGTTCTTTCCTTATGTTTTTAGATGTAGGTAATCAATCCGAATACCAAACAAACAAATAATATTTAATTAGTTTTCATGCATGTAAAATCTCTAATGATAGAATAAAAAAGTTAGATTAAATATAACATTTGATTCATCATTTTCTGAATCTAATATTACATTTGATTCATCATTTTCTGAACCTAATCAGTTACATAAGTTTAATTTTATTTTGAACGGCCAACGAATAATTTTTAAGTCCGTCATCCGAGTAAACCCATTGGCGAAAGACCACACACGCCCGCAAACACAGATAACGCTAGTGACCCAGCTCGCCCTCCAATATTCCAAGGGAAACTCACCACCCAAAGATCCACTGTGGTAAAACTTTTAGCCCACTCAAAGCATATTACACCTATTGAAACTCCAACACATGACATTTACTTTGGAAAGTCATAAGATACTTTCTTATAAACCATTGATTTAAGACTCGTCAGCAAGTTTATTTTAAACTTAAACATTACATTATTTACAAGAAATAATAATATTAATATAAAATATAAAGGCATTAATCTAACAAATAAAAGTAATAACCAACTAAAAACGTGAAACCTGGATGAGGCTCGGGTTTTCTAGCATGGGGCACATAGGTGTTATTTGTATCTGCTTAATTGCTTTATGATAATTGTTTATTTGAAGACCAATAATTTGGGTGAATATAAAAACAAGTAAATAAAAACAAGTATGGTACACATGACCTCAAAGAAAGCTACAACACTTTAACTTCAAACATTTTATCATTAAACCCAACTCTAGCATGACCACGTCTACATAATACAATAATATAATGGGAAAATTCTGAAAAATGTTCACTTAACCACATTTTCCCCGAAAGTTATCCTTTTGACCAGATTATCAACAAGAAACGTCTTCACCCAAAACCACATTTTCCCCGAAACTTAACCACATTTTCCCCGAAACTTAACCACATTTTCCCCGACCATTGAGTAGGGTCGTCCGAATATAAGATGAGGGACTCAGATGAATATGTATGTACGTCTAAACAGGGTCATTCCGACCGTGTTCGTATTCATTGAGAATCGAGCCGAACTTGTTTGTCTTTGTTCAAACCAGCTTAAGTTTGTCTGAAACTCTTTGTGTTCTTCCAAACCTATTTATGTTCGGAACAACTCCGTTTAGACACATGTCTTCATTCAAGCCGCTAATATTAAGTTCAGACAACCTTATTCTATGGTTAAAGACGACTTCCTTGGATGAAGACATTTTTTATCTAGGATAACTTGGTAAAAAGACATTTAAAAAAGAAAGTGATCAAATAGATATTTTCCGAATAATCCCAATATAATATATAGTACCTAAAACACACTAAACCACACTTACCCTTTCTCTCTCTCTCTATATATATATATGTATATGTATATGTATGTATAAGTCTCCCAACATAAGAGGAAAGTGTGTGACTTGAAGTTTGATTTGTGAATTTGAAAATGGGATTTGAAGGTTATTATGTGGGAATATTGTTGGGATTAATATTGTTGATAAAATGGGTGTTAAAGAGTGTGAATGTATGGATTCACGAGATGAAATTAGAGAAGAAGAAGAGGGAGAATCTGCCACCAGGTGATTTGGGTTGGCCGATCGTCGGAAACATGTGGTCGTTTCTCCGAGCTTTCAAGTCCGGTGATCCCGACTCCTTCATGTCAAATCTTGCTCACAGGTGATATATCATTATCATCAATCTTTAATTAACTACTCGTTTCAGATGAACCATTAAAAACTATGTTATAAATGAAAACCAATGAAAACCATGTGTGTCCGCACGTGCCCACTTTGAAAGATCGATAATATTTGGTCACATAACCCGTTGCTTCTTTCTTCTTGCATGATCTTCTTCTTCTTGGATCTAGGGTTTCTTGGTTGCTTTGCTTAATTTGATTTCTTTAGTCTTTTAGTTGTTTCTTCTTCGATTTGGTTGTTTGTTCATGGTGGTGGTACGAATATTCGGTTGATCCGATCGGCGACCGGTTGGAGGTTATGGAACAAGGAACCGGTCTGGTTATGTTTACTTCGACTGTTTGCAGTTGAATCGACTGGTTAACGATCAGACTATAGAACTAGACTAGGTCTGGTGGCCGGGTGTTATATTATTTTTTTTTTGTTTTTTTCACTCCAAAATATTTTTTAATTATTTACTAATTTAGTATTTTAGAATCTATATTTTGTATATTCAAGTCTTTAAATTTTGTTAAAAATGCAAAATATGTTAAAACTTATATTATGTTCATATAATGTATAAATTAGACATATATAAATCAATTTTTATATTATTTTCATATAAGACACATTATCCACTAATACAGGTGTCAAATATGTAGTGGTGATAAATGTGTTGTTGATCTGTGATGGTCGGTGGTAGGTGGTGGTTCAATGTGGCTGTTTGTGTTTGTTTATGGCAGTGGTTATCAATAATATATACCTGATATATTATTATTACTATTATTATTATTATTATTATTTTATTATTATTATTATTATTATTATTATTATTATTATTTTATTATTATTATTATTATAATAATAATAATAATAATAAATTCTCTTTTTATTACAAAACAACTATTGTTAACCTAGAGGATGAACTCTAGTTTGGTATTATATGTACCGCACAATTTAATGATTTATGATTATATTTTGAATAAGTGTAAGTTTGTTGTCACATGTATTTCATGTTATGAAGCTCATGTGGATGTGGGGATGTTTTTATTTGCATTCACATCTTCCGGACGAGCTACTCTATTATGCAATTTTTCGCGACCGGATCGGACCGGCCGGTCCGACTGGTTCAACAGGGGATCGGCCCCCTAGTCGGTCCGGTTCGCTATGATTCGGTTTTAGGTGGTCGAAACGGAAAACCGGACTGATTTTTGGTATTTCTTTTATCTTAATGGGTAAAAAACGGGGTGTTGAACCATAATTTAGTATGTTGGATATACAAATATAGTCAAATGTTATATATAATTATAAAATACATATATAAATTATATATAAATTACTTATATTTAATTACATATATAAATATAGTAAATCCGGTGCGACCACTAAATCAGTAAATCGTCTGATTCAACGTCCGATCCGGTTTTAAAAACATTGCTATTATGTTTATAAAAAAATCATATTATAAACATTTGGATAGAAGCAGACAAACCAGCTAAAAGCAAAAAGTAGAAAAAAACAAAAAAAAATAATATTGTTAGGTGGAAAATGGATTCAAACTAAAAAAGGATTTTACAAAGTAAAGAACATGGACCCGTTTATTTTAAGATTTAGTGACGTACGAAAATAGGGTTTTCTCCGAAAGTTCTTATAAAAAGAAAAACTTAACCTTAGTTAATGATGAAAAGGTTTTGCAATCCGCTTGATTTATAATAGTTAATTTATGTAATGTTTAAATTAGATGTATTATTACGTAACAGAATAGAGTTAAATAAAAGATTATCAAAAAACTAGTGGTGATTTTGAACTTTTGACATGTGTAATTTATTGTTTTTAAAACAAATGACATATTGGTCGATGTGTCTGTCAGACCATTTTTCTTAATACGTCAGATTATTAAGTACCTATGCGCGTTCATTATGACAATTATTTTTATTTTTTATTATATGTATTAATTATTGTGTTTTATGTTTTAAATAAATTCGTATTATTTTTGACATTGGTTTATATATAAGATATAAAGCTGTTATTACTTTATCATTGTATTTTATAAGTATAAATATATAATGATTTTATTTCACCATTATGTTTTTCGAAGCTCATAATTTTAGAAAAAAAATCAAAATATTGTTCAGGAAAACAAAATGTGATACTTTATCATAGGGTCTTACGTTTTATATTATTTTGTAATTTGATCTTAACTATTGATTAAAAACATTGATGGTTAAAATTACTTATTATACTTTTTACATTACAAACTTTCTTTATTTGAACACACATCATATTCATTATCCTCATCATTAAAATTACATTAAAAATCATTTTTTTTCTCTCATATTTCAATTAAGTAATATTTTTATCAATTATTATTATCTTTTCTTTTTCATTCACTTACAATCACTTTAAAAATATGAATTTTTTTATAAAGGTTAAACAGTTAATACCAAATATAAGGATGAATGCTAATATATTTTTTATTCTTCACTCACAACCATTTCATACATACATACATATACGTATACGTATACATATACATATACATATACATATACATATACATATACATATACATATATATAAGAAACGAGATGTGAATGCTCTTATATAATACTAATTTATACAAATATTAAAAATTAAACTAGTTATTAAAATAAATAAAGTTGTATTTAAGATATAAATGTGAAATATCATAATAATGTGAAAGTGTAAGAAACTTTGTTGTGATGAAAACTTGCGGAAAGAATATGATTTTTTGCGTCGGATTTATGGAGAAATGAAAATCTAAGAGCGTGAAATGGGAGATCGTAAGTGTACGAGATGAAAAATGTTACTCTTTATATGTATGTTTTCTAAGACAATGTTAATCCCTATTAGGTTTTTTATTATATATTAAAAGTGCATGTAAGTATAGAGCAGAAAGAAAATATAGTGATAAATATATAAAAAATATTATTTAATTAAAAATAAAATAATTTTTTTTATAATTATAAAATTAAAGTAAAAAACTGATGTGAATGCGCTCTACGAACACGTCAAATATTAAAGTCGACGTAACCGATCATGGATAATGATTCATCTAAATGGATCGACCCGTTAGATCTATACTTTTAGATATGTAGATCTAGATTTGTCCCTCACACGTGCACCAAACATATATATCGTATTAAAAAACAATGTTTATAATGCAGTGTATTTTCTTATTTAACTTAATGTTCAATAGGTGTGTATTTTATGTTTTATATATTAATTTTATAATATTTGTAGATATGGGCCAAACGGTATTTACAAATCAATGATGTTCGGTAGTCCTAGCATCATCGTGACCGTGCCCGAAGTAGTTCGCAAAGTGTTGCTAGACGACGACACGTTCAAGCACGGGTGGCCTGAGTCCACGATTGAAATCGCTGGAAGAAAATCTTTTATTGGGATTTCTTACGAAGAACACAAAAGGCTTCGTAAGCTAACTAAAACACCAATCAACGGTCATGAAGCCTTGTCTATATATATTCCCTACATCGAGACCAATGTGATCTTGGCGTTGGAGCAATGGTCACAAATGGGACGTATCGAGTTCCTGACCGAACTCCGAAGGCTTACGTTTAAGGTAATCATGTACATTTTTCTGAGCTCGGAGATCGAACACATATTGAAGGCCTTGGAGAAAGAGTGCACCATTCTTAACTTTGGCCTTAGAGCCATGGCTATAAACGTACCCGGTTTTGCATACTATGAAGCACTTAAGGTTCGTTATCTTGGCATTTTGTTTACTATATTATACAATTGTAAACGGTCGTTTTAACAATTACTACAGGGGTGTTGTATGGGTCGTGAACACGTTTGAAATTTGAACTATAAAATTTAATGTCTATTACTCTTTTATGAGTTATATTTTGGTTATGAAAATGAATTAACATGTTAAACTAGTCAGTCTGTGAACATGTTAAGCTGACTGAACATGAACCATTTAGTTTAGGGATTCAACTCGAATCCGACCCGAATCCAAAACCTAGACCTGCAGATTTTAGGACGTGTTAACATTGATACCCTTAATGACTTTACAATTACAGGCACGTCGGAGACTCGCAACCATTTTGGATGGAATAATAAATGAGCGTAGGAAGAGACGAGAGACGCCTCAAGGGATAACCCGAAAGGATATGCTCGATCTTCTCCTAGAGTGTGAAGACGATAACGGGAGAAGACTAGACAATGAGGAAATCATCGACACGCTAATCGCGTACTTAAACGCGGGCCATGAGTCTTCAGGACACATCACAATGTGGGCAACTATCTTTCTCCAATCACATCCTGAAGTTTTCCAAACCGCAAAGGTAATAAAGTCAAGAAAATACATATTTGTATGACTTTGACTTGTTTAACCTGTTTAATGCACGTTGGATTTTAATTACTACAGGAAGAACAAGAGCGGATCGTGAAGAATATGCCACCGGGGCAAAAGGGTTTGACGCTAAACGAGTATAGGCAGATGGAGTATCTCTCCAAGGTGATCGATGAAACGCTTCGTGTGGTGTCATTTTCGTTCATGACGTTTCGAGAAGCCAAAAAGGACGTCGAGTTCAAAGGTCTGGTTGTTAGCGCGATCATTAGACATCTAAAACACCTTATTATTGTTAACTTAATTATAGATGAATTTGTCATGTGGTGTTAGGTTATATCATTCCTAAAGGATGGAAGATTTTGCTTTGGTATAGGAGTGTTCACCTTAATCCTGAAAATTTTCCCCAACCCAAAGAGTTTAATCCTTCAAGATGGGATGTAAGTGGTTTCTTGCTTGTACCAATGGCTTTATAACTTGTACATTTTGACTAATGTGAGCATGTTGACCAGGATTATGTACCAAAACCTGGGACTTTTCTTCCATTTGGTGGAGGAAGTAGACTTTGCCCTGGAAATGACCTTGCAAAGCTAGAGATTTCCATTTTTCTTCACCATTTTCTCCTGAAATACAAGTAAGTTTCAATACTTGTATAACTAACTATAACTAAAGAATCACATAAACACTTTATATAAGTAAGTTTCATACTTGTTGACTTCATACACACATTTATAACCAACCATAAGTAAAGAATCACATAAACACTTTTCTGTTACCGAAAGAAGGCTATGCGGATAGAGAACCAAGTTTAAGTTGACAACTACGAGAATTACTGGAATACTCGTAGATATTGCTTTAACATTTATACATAAAGAAATTATGATATATTTATACCACATAATTATCACTCTTTCTCTCTCACACTATATCTAAACTATGTTGGTCTTGCACAATTCTATTTAAATTTGGTTTTGTATGAACGTGCCTCTATGTATAGAGTCATGTTTATTAATGATCAATTTTAATAGAAGACAACGAGAACTATATAAGCACTCATACCTAGTGTTCTAATGATACATTAGAAGTGAGAAAATGAGACAATTATAGAGTTACATAACCGCTTCATGTATAACAGTATTTACAAGTGTTTATCAGATTCTTATTGTTCTTTACTTAAAATCGACATTGTATCGAGTTATTCTCTACACGCATATAATGAAATGATGACTAACTTTTTAACTATATTTGATTTATATTGCAGGCTTGAAAGAGAAAATCCAAGTTGCCCCATAAGGTACTTGCCTCATCCACGGCCCAAAGATCATTGTCCGGCAAGAGTTGTCAAAGTTTGCAAATAAAAGGGTAGATTTGGAAATTAAATAAATATATTTGTATGCAAGATTGTGACTTGGATTATGTCTTATGTATGACATACCTTGTTATCACTCAAGTTACCTAACTTACTATCGTGTACAAGTTTTTATTATTGTGAAGCAAAGTTTGATGTGTGGGGATATTACGATCTTACGATTTTATTAGTGAAAACATACATGAGGTAGGATACGTGGAGTCACGGATCCTACTACATAAACTACTAATATGCTTGACGACAGGATCATGAGTCATTCTTTTGATGAGTTGGTGAATTAGAAAGCATGTGATATAATCCGCTAAGTAACGAGTACGTATGCTAAAGTCTTTTACTTTAAAGGCATGTTCCTTAAAATCATTTTAAGATCTAAAATGGCTTTGGGAAAGTTGGTGGGTTAATTAAGGTTCCAATTTGTGTTGGATGGTTGAGTATATAATGCATTGGTGGGTAATGTGTGAAAGAATGGGTAAAAGGTAGGGTTCTGGTTTGATGGTGTGGTTTAGTGATTGTTGAAGGATGTGCGTGTAGTTGAGCTGTTTAATGGAGTTGTATATTTGACGGTGATAAATATTAATTTAAAAAACCTGATGATATCATAACTAATTTGATTTATTTAAAAAAATATATTGAACGTTTATTAAAAAATGTTCTAATTTGATTATAATTTATCACACCATATTAAAAAAATTTAAAAATGATTGTTCATAAAAGTAGCTACAAAATCAATATTTTCACTTCATTCTTAACAGAAATCAAAACTTATATAATTTAGCGTTAGATTTGATGATCTCTATAAAAATGACATAAAACACATAAAAACAAATACAAACAACTCTCATAACTCATAAGGGTAGTTTACGGGCCAATTCAACCGGTTTTGATAGGAATTCTAGGCCGATTGACGGGTTGTAGTTTTAAACGGCAAGCGAATCATTTTGGTTCGGTGTTGAAAGTTAATAGTCTACACACACTGGTTTTAACTGTTTATATGATATTCATCCATCCACTATTAATTGCGGTTTTATTTGATCAATTTTTAGTTTTAGCCATAAAATTTGATGAAGTGCTCACTATATTTACTCGTATTTATATATTAATTATTGTATAAAAATATGTTACTACTAGTATAAATTGTGTAATTTTATATCAACTACAAGAATTAAAAATGATCTAGTTTCTAGGTAGGCTTATACATTTTAAACAATAAACATGCCAAATGTTTGTACTCTTAATGATTCAGTCAATATCATTTTAAACGTATATGATTCCTAGATCTGTCACGGTTCAGGTTGACGGTCTTAACACTTTACAAACAACTCTACATATCACCTCACTATAAAAAACTAAACTGGTTCTCATGGTAATTGTTCAAAGTGTGCCAACCAATAAGTGCCCTCTAGTCCGATTAAACCAGTCCCTTCCATTCGTAAAAATATTGCTTGCGAGTAGAGGTGTTCAAAAAAACCAATTTCGAAAATATTTGAAATCCGATTTGTGTCCGAATCCGAATAAACCGATCCAAATCCTTATTCGGATATTCGGATAGGATCTTATCTGAATCCAAATTTCTTATTCGGATTTTAGATCGGATTTTGGATATCATAATTTTTTATTTGAATTATTCGGATATCTGATTAATCCGAATAAGAATCCAACTATGTTTCTAGCCCAATACTCACTGCCGAACTATCTATTATGTTTTCAACTCAATACCCAAAGATTCTTGACACATTCCAATCATCTAATACTAAATAATTATACAATAATCGATTATTGACACATTCCAATCATCTAATACAATAATCGATTGTTGACTTTGTTTATTTGAATAAATTTGAATTATTCGGATATATCTGAATACGAATTTGAATAGGATAAATATATCTTTATTTAGCTTGGATTTTAAATATGATAATGAAATTTTCAAATCCAAATACGTTATCCAATCTTATAAACACGCCTACTAGCGAGCCTATTCGTGGCAAATTAAAAAAAACTGTCCAAAAAATGGAATGATTTGTTATTTGTATAGGTTTTCTCTTCCCTTAGAAAAATTTTGCAACTCACAAACAGAGTCCCTATTTCTCTTCATCGATCGGCAGCATGAACGAAAGCAAGCAACTCTGAACATTTTCATAGCAGTAAGCTTTTTCTTCATCTGATTACACTATATATACACACTCTAATTCAATCACCTACAAATCCTGTTGTTTTTCCCCAATTCACAAACCCTAAATTTTCATTCTTTAGCTGAAATGATCCATCTTTTCCGAAGAAAACACTCCTTCAGATCATTCACCGTAAACCCTATTCAATTTCTATCAAACGAATCAAAAAGTATTATCCTTTCTCCATATGATTCCCCTAAACTCTATCAAGAACCCCAATTTAGGGTTTTAAGGGTTTTATCGATTAAACCCTATTCCACTTCAAAATTCCCAGAGTATGAAATGCCAACAGTTACGTGGGGTGTTGTTCAAGGTCGAAAAGAAAAGCTTGTTTCACGAGTAATAATCTCTGATTTCTTGAAAAGCATAGGCATCATTCCAGATGAGCTTGAAGAAGTCGAATTGCCCTCTACAGTCGATGTGATGCGCGAGCGCGTAGAGTTCTTGCAGAAGATAGGGTTAACTATTGATGATATTAATGAATACCCATTGATGCTTGGTTGTAGTGTGAGAAAGAATGTGATTCCTGTGTTGGGATACTTGGAGAAAGTTGGGATTCAGAGGTCGAAAATGGGTGAATTTGTGAAGAAGTATCCGCAAGTTCTTCACGCTAGTGTGGTTGTGGAGCTCGTGCCTGTGGTTAGGTTTCTGCGTGGGTTAGATGTCGAGAAACAGGATATTGGGTATGTGTTGATGAAGTATCCTGAGCTGTTAGGGTTCAAATTAGAAGGGACAATGAGTACTTCGGTTGCGTATTTGGTGAGCATTGGTGTCAATCCAAGAGATATTGGTCCTATGGTGACACAATATCCATTCTTTTTGGGTATGAGAGTTGGGACTATGATCAAGCCGTTAGTCGAGTATCTAGTTTCATTAGGATTACCAAAAAAGGTGTTGGCAAGGATGTTTGAGAAGCGGGCGTATGTAATAGGTTATGATGTTGATGAAATGGTCAAACCAAATGTTGACTGTTTGGTTAGTTTTGGTGTTCGCAAGGAGGCGTTAGCTTCTGTTATTGCTCAATATCCACAGATTCTTGGGCTCCCTTTGAAAGCTAAGTTATCAACACAACAATATTTTTTCAATTTGAAGTTAAAGATTGACCCTGAAGGCTTTGCACGTGTGATTGAAAGAATGCCTCAAGTAATTAGTCTTGGTCAGAAAGTGATAATGAAGCCGGTTGAATTTCTTCTGGAACGAGGTATATCAGTAGAAGATGTTGCGAAGATGATCGTGGAATGCCCGCAATTACTTGCTTTGCAAGTTGGTTTGATGAAAAATAGTTTTTACTTTTTCAAGAGTGAAATGGGAAGGCCATTGAAAGAATTGGTTGAGTTTCCTGAATATTTCACTTATGGTCTTGAATCAAGAATTAAACCGAGGTACCAGAGATTGCAGCATAAGGGGATTAGAAGTTCTTTATCTTGGTTCCTTAATTGCAGTGATCAAAGATTTGAAGAAAGATTGTATGCAGATTACATTGAAACTGAGATCAAAGGGCCATTGTTTGTTATGGGTGGGAAATTGGATTTACCTGGTAATCAAATGGTATCTGATGAGGAAGATGAAAGCGATGATGAAATACTTTATAGACGTACGGTTTCTCTTTAGTCATATATGCATTTGCTACACAAATGTATCAAGATTTTGTTAATTTTTATTTAAAATTACCAATTTTGACATCTGATTGCATATGGTAGTGTTGCATCTCAACGGCTTAATAGTTAATGTTGTTACTCTGTTTCAAATTTTGCATTTGGGGCAGAATGGATTACTTCTTGACTTCATATTTGACTTCATATACCTTTATTCCAGGAAAGAAATTCAGTTTTGACCTCTTTTAAACTCAAACATACTATTGGTTAACTAGGTATGAACTGTTAGGGAAATTTTGTAAACTTGATCAGACTTTTTTAGTAGGCTACACATAGAGAAGTGTTGGGCAGATTATATGATTATGAGAAATGTCAAGTCAACACACTATTGGACCTTTTGAAGGACTAAACAGCTAAATCAACTTTCAAATTACAAATGGTACAATAACAAACCACAATTATGCTTTTAAATGTCACATAATGACAATTAAAACACACTAAATGGCATCAAGACCATAGATGATGTTGTTCAAAGCGAAGCGTGAGGTCTTTGTGGCGTTTTACTGAGCATTGTGGCAAGTGATGACATGTAATGAAAGGCGGCGTTCAATACCTCATAAGAACAACCTGGTCTCACTATTTTCTTCACCTGTAAATACCAACACATGCAAGTTTTCGAAGATTTTTGTGTTACAAGGTTAAGGACATGAAGTATTTCTTGTTTCAAATATATATAATTATAGAACTTGAGGAATTAAATTGCATGATGATTACTGATCTATGTTATACCATATCAAGTTTATCATTGAGCTCAATTATCTTCTCCATGTAGTCCTGGTTTGTTAGACTCTGCAAATGTTCTGCTAGGTTTATGTCATCTGATAGATTCTTCTTTTCTGTGTTCATGCTGTTTTCAAGCATACAAAAGTGAAAATCAAGTCGTAAGGTATTCAAGAGTCATACGAGTTCACACTTCAACTTACAGATTTATGATAATTGCCAAATTTCCAGTTCACAAACAACCGTGATATAAGCATATAACAGAATGCAGCTTAGCACTCGAATACAAGTAGCCATTAATCAACATAAATTCAATCAAAATTTAAACTTGTTGAAAAGAGTAATTTCAAACCTGACTGATGCATGATCACTGATAATGCAAGAATCCAAATCATCATATGATGCAGCTGAAGCACCAATCAGCAATTTCTCATCTTCCCACTTAAGATGAACAGGCTGTAAATTTGCCACATTTTAAAGTTAATTGATCTTCACATGTAAAATTAATCTTATTAGGAGCAAAAAGATTGAACTTTTTCTGCAGATAATCTTTCTTTCTAAAAAACTTTATATTGAAGACATTTTTAGATCCTAAAACCCCAAGTCAAACCTAGTTCTTGTTTCTCCAAATTTGCCCTAACAAGTGAAATAACTATAAATTATAAGTGTATAATCAGCATATACACAAACAGTTGGTGGGTGTGTTCATAACGATCGATAAAAACAATCGGTGAGTAGACCCATTACGTAATTTGTACAGATAATGCAATTGAACAAAGAAATTGAAGTTTTAAAGAAAGTTTACAGTTATGATACCGGAGTTTCCATCGCCATAGTTGTTTCTGTGACGGAAGATAAAAATCGAATCTTGAATTGAATCTTGTTTTAGTGAGACCCAATTCCCCAATTTGTGTTTCACCCTTTTCTGAATCCTCTTGTGCCGTTTTATGGTTATTTTATGGGTAAATTTTTTAATACTCTTTTTTTCTTTTATTTTCTGTATTGCGAGTACCTTTAGCTTATTCTTTCTTTTTTGTTTGCTTTTGTTGATTTCTTGTATCAACATTGCTTTTAAAATTAGGGTATCAATATGCTATTGGGTGTAGGTCTAATGTGGGTGTAATTATTGTTATGCAATTTTGTAATTGGAATTATCGATTGTTTGTATAATGAAAAGCAGGTAACGAAGACATAGGCGAGTTGTATTTTTTTTGTTGTGTGAAGTCTATCGTAGAAATAAGTAGTTGATGAAATCATAAGATGATGTAACTTTGTGGAGGATGTTTTATTTTTTAAAAATGTTTTTGTAATAAAAATATTATGTTGCTTCTTGAGTTTGTGATTACTAAAGTGTCTTAATTCTTGTTAGTATTTTGATTGTGAAGATGATTTGAAGCTAATTTAGTCATTCATGCCTAGACTGGGGTTGGTGGTAATGTAGTTATCGAGTATCTTTCTTCTCCTTGTCAGTCATTGTTATCGAAAGGCATGCTTCTCCCAACAACACATCACTTATTCTTTGATGAATTAAGAGAGCTTACATCTTCATAATCCATAGATTGAAGTCATTCTTTCCATCGTATTTCTTCAATTCAAATTTTGTTGATACCACACTTGACTATGATTACACCTTCAATTGATCTTGTCTTTGAGTCAAGCCCTAAACAAGCTCTGGTCCTAATTGTTAAACGAAATTAACACTAGGGGGCATCATGAACACTCATCACGATTATCATTGACCAACAAAAACAAAAACCAAGAAAAAATTGAGTTACACGAAAAAGAAAACATAAACAAAACTGAACGACTTGGTTCAAGGGGTTATCATCTAATCTTTATACCCTAATCCATTTACTAACAATTAACAAACCAAGTTTCAACACAGCAACTTCAATTATCGAACCTACATAGCTTCTATTTTGTTTGAACATCAAACTCACACAACTATCATAATTAGCTTTTAAACATACACTACCAGCAACAACGGACTTGGAACCTTGTCACATGAAAAGAATACCATTACTACCATTTCACTGTTTTAACTAACACCTTTATACTGTTAAACTAAAAGCGCGTATTTACATTCTTTCTTTTCTTTCATTTTAAGGCAACATGAGTTTGTACACTTACAACTGAGCCACAAACTTGAGTCTTTCTTATTCATCAATAATAATCTCCTCAAATCGTTGTTCGTCACTACCAAAAATCGCCGATTTCAAACTTCCGATCATCACTCTCCGGCGGTGCAAAAAACTCCGGCGACCACCAACCATGACGCCATCATCACCATCAGCAACAGAAGACGAACAATCACTCAATTCATCATCTTCGTCTCTGAAATTCGGCACACCAGAAGCCCTAGAACACGTGCAAAACCTCACCGACGTCGGAACAATGACTCGTTATCTCCACGAATGCATCGCTTATCAGCGAAGTCTAGATCTGCAACTCGAGAACATCCTCTCACTCCGTCCAGATCTCGATAAACACCTCGCGTTCCTCCAGAAATCAGCCGATGTGCTCGACATTGTCAAAGCGGAGTCGGATCACATGCTGATGAACGTCGATTCGACCTGTGTTCTCGCCGATCAGGTCTCCGGTAAGGTCCGTGAACTCGATGTTGCTCAATCTCGCGTTAATGAAACCCTACTTCGAATAGATGCGATTGTAGAGCGGTCGAATTGTATTGAAGGCGTGCAGAAGGCGTTGGAGAGTGAGGATTTTGAGGCTGCTGCTAATTTTGTTCAGACGTTTCTTCAGATCGATGCGAAGTATAAGGATTCTGGTTCGGATCAGAGGGAGATGCTGTTTGCTTCTAAGAAGCAACTTGAGGCGATTGTTAGGAGAAGAATGTCTGCAGCAGTGGATCAGCGAGATCACCCTGCGGTTCTTCGATTCATTAGGCTTTACTCGCCTTTAGCTCTGGAGGAAGAAGGATTGCAGGTGTATGTTAGTTATTTGAAGAAGGTGATTTCGGTGAGATCTAAGGTTGAGTTTGAGCAATTGGTGGAGTTTATGGAGCAGAATCAGAGCCAGGTGAATTTCGTTGCGTGTTTGACCAATTTGTTTAAGGATATCGTGTTAGCAATCGAGGAGAATGAGGAGATTTTGAAAAGTCTGTGTGGAGAAGATGGGATTGTGTATGCAATATGTGAGTTGCAAGAGGAGTGTGATTCTAGGGGCTCTTTGATCTTGAAAAAGTACATGGAGTTTCGTAAGTTGTCGAAGTTGACTTCTGAGATCAATTCCTACAAGAATGATATGCTCTCTGCTGGGGAAGAAGAAGGGCCGGATCCTAGGGAAATTGAGTTGTTTCTGGAAGAAATATTGTCGCTTACGCAGCTTGGTGAGGATTATACTGGGTATATGGTTTCGAAGATAAAGGGGCTAAGTAATGTTGATCCAGAATTGCCCCCCCGAGCCACTAAAGCTTTTAGGAGTGGGAATTTTAGCAAAGTTATACAGGACATAACTAGTTATTATGTGATTTTGGAGGGATTCTTCATGGTTGAAAATGTTAGGAAGGCTATAAAGATTGATGAGCATGTAATGGACAGCCTTACAACCTCCATGGTTGATGATGTGTTTTATGTTCTACAGAGTTGTTGTCGTAGGTCGATCTCCACTTCCAACATTAATTCAGTTATTGCAGCATTGAGCAGTGCTGTAAGTTTGCTTGGTGGTGAGTATAATGATGCTTTGCAGCAGAAAATGAGGGAGCCGAATCTTGCAGGAAAGCTATTTCTGGGTGGTGTTGTGCAGAAGACGGGAGTTGATATTGCTACTGCCTTGAATAACATTGATGTGAGCAGCGAGTATGCCCTGAAACTGAGACATGAGATTGAAGAGCAGTGTGCTGAGGTGAGTTCTCATTATTCAAACCCACATGCTCACTACTATATATTTTTTTTCATAAAAACATATTTGATCTGTTTTAGAAATATAGGTTTTCATCCCATATAAGCAAACCCTTTCAGTTGCTGAAGGTTGTTAAAAGATGAGTTATATGAAATTAACATCTCAAGTAATTAACTTCTTTTCATTTTTTGCTACAATCACTCAACATTTTTCCTTTGCATGTCAACAAACAGAACTTTGTGAAACTAGAATTTTGGGCGTTTTACGATATTTATACTTTGTTAAAAGAGTATTGTGACTGAAAACTTAGCATACTTGAGGCACATCTTAAATTGAATACTAGCTCAAGGTTCTTTCATATGTGAATGCAATGATAAAACTAGTATAGAAAATAATTCATTTGAGTGTCTGTTAATGAATCAGTTTACCTATTACCTTGAGTGTCTTCATGACAAGTAAAAATGTGTGGAACTTGTTCTTAGTGCAAAATGCTTAAGAATTATTCATTAGCCCATTTGTTAAAGTTGACACTTTGGATTCTAATGTTGAACCATCATGATGTTTTACCATGCTTAAGTTATATTTGCAACATGTTTGTTCATTTTAGTTGAGATAAAACACACAACTAAAAACACATAGAAGCAGCTGATATATGGAAGGGATGGGGCACATTGAAACTAAAATCTAACAGTTTTTAATGTCTGGTAAATAAAAGGTTTAAACGAAAAAAACAAGCTGAATTTCACAAACTTCTGATCTGAGCAACTTTAAAAGAAATTCAGCCCATGATGCAAAAAATAAACAACACCCTAGTTTTTACTAAGATATTCTAGCTCTTGTTGTATCTGGTAGCATTCAAGAATACTGTAGTTCTAAGAGCAAAAATATCCCTTAGTTAACAGCCATGAGCCACCATGTCCGATTGTTTCTAGTTGTAATTTTAAGCTAAACAGAAAAAATATATTTTAAACCACTACTAAAACCAAAAGCAGTATTCTTGAACAAGACAAACCCCATGAATCAGACCAAAAAGAAAATATATTGAATTCAGATTTGAAATTAGTAAAGAGGGTTTCTTAGTGGTAATTGTAAGCTAAACAGTAAAAATATTTTAATTTCTAAACCACTACTTAAACCAAAAGCAGTATCCTTGAACAAGACCAACCCCATCAATCAGACCAAAAGGAAAATATATTGAATTTAGTTTGGAATTAGTAAGAGGATTTGAGTTAGTGGTTGCCAAATGTGTTGCATGGGTAACAGGTCAAAACAGATAATTTAAAAAGAACAGGTCCAATGTGTTTGGTCAGAAAACGGGCTGGGTGATTCGTTTGGACCCTCTATCTATTTTTTACTTTTTGAGTTGTAAAATTAAATCAGTTTGGATTTATTATCCATCACCAAAGATAATAAATGGCAGTAATAAACAAATTATACCATCTAGAGGTCATGTTTATTTCACTTATATAGAAATGGACAAATCAGGTTATATTTTTTAGCTATTATATTTATTTTAGCTCTTTGAATCTATACATAACCAGAATCAACCCACTCATAAGCAAATGGGTTGATAACTGTGTTCTAATATCATCTTTTTATCTTGAAACTTATATATATAACAAATTTACTTTTTATCAGGTATTTCCTGCTCCAGCTGATAGGGAAAGAATCAAATCATGTCTATCTGAATTAGGAGAGATGAGCAACGGGTTCAAGAAAGCCTTAGTTGCCGGGTTAGAACACCTTGTAGGTACAGTCACACACCGAATCCGACCTGTTTTAGATAGTGTCGCAACTGTAAGCTACGAGCTTTCAGAAGCAGAATATGCAGAAAACGAGGTAAACGACCCGTGGGTCCAGAGGCTTCTTCATGCTGTTGAAACCAACACAAGCTGGCTCCAGCCTCTAATGACCGCCAACAACTATGACTCTTTTGTTCATTTAGTAATCGACTTCATTGTAAAACGGCTCGAAGTTATCATGATGCAAAAACGGTTCAGTCAGCTCGGAGGTCTGCAACTGGACCGAGACGTGAGGGCTCTGGTTAGCCACTTTTCTAGCATGACCCAACGGACTGTTAGAGATAAGTTTGCCCGGTTAACCCAAATGGCAACCATTCTTAACCTGGAGAAGGTGTCTGAGATTTTAGACTTCTGGGGTGAGAATGCAGGACCCATGACTTGGAGACTGACTCCAGCCGAGGTGAGGCGGGTTTTAGGCATGAGGGTTGATTTCAAACCCGAGGCGATAGCGGCACTTAAGTTGTGATTGTTGTTTTTCTTTCAAAAAATATTCAATTCAATTTGTAACAAGTACATTGTTCATATGCCATTATCCATGCTTGTAGTACGTTCTACTCTTATAAACTATACTTGTACTTTGTTTTACCTTATGAACGTGATTGTCCTTTTTTCTTTCTTTTTTATACATTTATTTATTTGAGTTTCAGTGTTAAACATTAGCCCATTTTCTCTTTCATGCCATTAATCATCTATCAGAGTGCTTTTGGTCCGGCGGTATCCAGGTGTTTGGAAACATGATCTTTATATTCGACGCATATTTGAGGTGCCACATGCCCAGCGGGAGGTTATCCTCTGGCCGATCTCTGGTTCGTTTAGGAAGGTAGAAGTTAAGAGAACTATATAATAGCGCACTCCTTGAAAATAGAAAAAGATCATTAAATAAGATAGCGGGTGGAGGATCAAATAAAAAATGGTATTAAGAGGAGATATGAACTTTATATGTGTTACTTAAAAAAATAATTAAATAATTAAGCGTATTTTTGTAAAAAAAAACTCTTAGAATTGTTTCATTTTCTTGGAGCCCTACTCGTTTCAAGTTTTTAGGCCTACTTGTTTCACCCTAAACATCCCATCACAAACACAGCACCGCTCTCCTGAAACCAGCTTGGTCACCTGCTATCCACCATTGAGTACTCATATGAAGTTATCAAGAACGTCGAACTCACTTCTCCGCTAACCGACACTTTTAAACCCTCAATTTATTCCTTATTTATTGATGTGGTTGCAAGGAAAATGATGACAAGGGTTATGTTAGTAGCCTATTGAGATAATCTACAAGGATTATGTTAGTTCCTATTGTTGAGCTTTTATAATTTGTTTTTATCTAACTAGGCCAAGCCCGTAATCATTTGTGGGCTAAGGTTCGTTAATGTCTTAGTGAATTTTAAGCCTATTAAGGTTTAAGGTCCAAGGCCCATTTGGATTGGTGGGTCAAAGCCTGTTTAATACTTGGTGCCTGGTGGCCTAATGGTCTATTAGGGTTTGTTGGGTTAAAGCCCATTGTGGTATGTGGGTCTATGCCCGCTATAATTGATCTTATTTATGGGCTCCTATGTTCACATGTTTGTCTTAAATTATCATTGTATAGGGCCTATAGGCTGCGTGAGTTTCTTAAAAAAATTTCTGGGCCCAAATATCGAGATTGTCGCAATATCTCTCTTGGATCATACTTCAATTATTATTTTGCGCTAACTGACAATGTATCAGAGTCGCCAAAGGCCTTTGATGTAGAGGTGTAGAAACCGGTTCTTGGGGTCAAACCGGTTCGGGTTTAAAACCGAATTAGTTTTTTGGTCGTGGGGTTAAACCGGTTTCTGTTCAAACCGGTTCGGGTTACAAACCGGTTTGGCTCACTGGATACTTGAAACTGTCAAACCGATTCGGACCGGTTTGAAACCGATTGTTTTAATAAACTGGTTTAACCAGTTCTTAACTATTGAAACCGGTTTATAAACCGGTTTTGAGGGTGGAGTTACCAAATCGGCATTCAAACCGGCGGTCCGGGTCGGTTTGGGACCGGTATGGGCCAAACCGGTTTTTCTTTGAAACCGGTTCCGGTTTTATTGGCCGAACCGGTTTTTTCCCCTGTCTACTTTGATGTGTTTATGTCTATCAGCGATTTGATTCTAGAAACATGTTTTACCAACAGATTCGCACTATGTTGACTTGTAAATAAATAAAGAAAACAGTGTGCCCTCGTGTCAAAGGCACATGAATGGATTTAACCTCAAACTCTATAATGTTCGTTAGAGGAAAAGTCCTAAATTGATGTAAAGGAAGATTTCTATTAGTTATTTAGTTTAATTACGAAACTTAAAGTGTATTTGTTCCGAGTGTAAGCGAACTTGAGGGTGTTACGCATCTAAGTTTAAATGCGAAACCATTAAAACGACGTAGTTTTGATTTTTATTAATTTAAAAAATTACCTAAATAAACCCATTTCCTCTCTGGTAAATTGACACGTATCATTACCCTTCCAAATTGTTTATAAATACTCATAACAATTAATTCAATCAAAACACTTCTCCAACAATGATTTCTACCATTCCTTAATTTCAATTCTTCTTTCTCCATCAACAGTTCATCTTGTAGGCTTTTTGTTTGTGAAGTGCAACTTTGTTTTCTCATTTAGTTCAATTCAATTCTTATTAACAAACCATTGTTTTACGATTTTATGTCTTTAAAACAGATTCAATCAATATTTTTATATTTACCATGATATTGTAAAAGCTTTTCGAGAAGTATTATAGGATCTATTATCGGAGGACTTGAGTTAAATAACAATATACAGCAAAAAAATCTATAGATACTAATAAAAAAGTTTCTTTTGTCACTTGTCATCTTCTTAAACCATTTTTTAGACATTTGTTATTCTTCTAAACAATCCGTATTTTATTTTCTCTCCAAAAGAGTATTAAAGTAATTAAAACACTTAACAATTTATATCTCTTCATAAAAGTTAATTTGGTCGATTAATATATTTTTCTCTCTCATCTATATTTTTTTAAATCAAACTATGTTTTTAAAAATAAATTTTATTAAGAAAATTAAAATTCA
>BJCM01090644.1:0-10409 GCA_018326385.1 Flaveria bidentis | reverse complement strand
TGTTAAGCTTTCTCAAATGGCCAACCTCAATCGCCGAAACAACCCATATTTTTTCATGCAACTCCACAAGCAACACAATTAAGTTGCTCTATTGGACTCTGAGAATGATCCAAGTTTCTCAAAGGTATGTCGTTTCCCTTCTTTGTCCTACTACTTCACCTCCCTTACCATTAATCCTCCTTTCTATGAGGATCAGCTTTTGGAATTTTAGAAGACCTGTCAAGAGGTCATCATGGATAGGGAGAAGGCATTTTCTGTCATAGTGCAAGAGAGGACAATCTTCATCACTCTAGCCATCATCAACACACATCTTCAGCTAGATGATGTGGAAAATGAATTGTCCATTCTACAGGAAGCTGTAAATCATTCCTTTGAGCGGATGGGCTATGAGGGAGATTTGTCTGTAAAGACCTTTAGGAAAAGGAAGGTCTCATCCTAATGGAAGTACATGCTTCATGTGATCATCCATAGCTTATCCAACAAGCATTGGGGATGGGGCAGATTCCTAAAGATCTTTCCTTCATAGTACATGGAATGGTCCAATGGGTCAAATTCATGTACTTACAAATTGTGTATACTAATTTACTTGCAAATTTAGACACCTTAGAGTATTATATGTTCCCTAGATATGTTCAACACATTCTTAACTATGAATTGGGCTGACAGTTAAGAGGAATAGGTAATATTCTTAAATTGGGACTGGTGAAGTCCGACATCTTTAAGACTATGAAGAATCCAACTGTTGGTTTCTCTGGGGTAGAAATAGCCATTATCCCAAAAATATTAGAGCTCGTTGCTCAATGTGACAACCCAGCAACACAAGCTAGTGTTGAACGCACACCTTCTACTTCTCAACCACCTAAACAACTATAAACACTCCTCACTTACCAAAGAAAATCCAAATGAACCCCTACTCAAGCTATTGAGCTTGTGCAGGCCCCCACATCACAACCCACACAGGAGGAAGTGGACACTAGAGCTCTCACTTATCCTGAGGAGTAAACCACTCCCATTTTACCAATAATAAGTGTTGAGGTTCCTCATGCTCAACTTGATGAGCTTATTACCCAAACAGCTTTAAGCCTTCACCTAGAGTCTTACAAGTCTAATGAATAACCTTCAAGGGATAGTTACCATCCCCAGTCTCTTGATCTAAACCAACCCATACCCAACCTAGAATTGTATCGTGATAAAGACATGGGATTCAGTGAGTACCATGAGTCTCTCTATTCCTCCCTTACTAAAAGAGAGATGAATATTCTTGCCTCTCCCTTATCTAGCTCACATCATTCACCCATCACTGAGGTGGATCTACCTAAATCTGTACAAAAGATCCATATGGAAGAGGCTCTCACTTATGCAAGTGATTACACCTCAACCATGGTAACTCAGCCCATTGACACTTCATTTGAACTTGTTAGTGAGCAGGGAAAATCCAGCAGCCAAGAACACCATGCTGGTGATGAGAGAAAAGTCTTTGGTCCAATTCTCTCATCCCCCCATGATTCTTCTGATGAAGATGAGGGGAACATGAGACTAAAGGTACAGAAACTGTCAAAAACATGCTTCTATTTAGTCTCTAAGGTCACTTACAAAACAGGGTCAATGATCAGCAACTTGAGATTTCTTATTTCAAGGAGAAACTAGTTGGGAGACCTTTGTGGAGAGCTCATTCAGGTACACAAGAATCTATGGATGTGGTAGACCTAACTCCTAGCTCACCTATACAAGTGGGTGATGCTACTAAAAAGGGGGAGAAAGTCTCAGCAATCACAAAACCTGAGAGTTCTTCACAGAGTAAGGACATTGAGAACTCACCATCCTCATTTACAGTTGTTCATACTCAGCAACCTCCTCTAGTTCACATTGATGTTGACTCACTCATTTAGAGTCTATTTGAGGATGGAATTCCAAGGGCAATGTAATCCCTACCCCAATGAGCTTCAAATTACATAATTGGGTGGAGGTATGACGCTGATAGAAGGGCCCTCATACTTCAAGCAGTTTAAGGACAACAAGAGATTTTAATTTTCAGACCTTGAACTACTATAAAGATCTTGATCTAGTCAACATGCCACTTGCCAACCCAAGTCAATTCAAACAAGATAGCAAAATGGCTTAAAGGATTCAAGACTGGATTACTGAAGTGTTCAAAGCAAGAATATAAATGCGAGCATGCAATGCGAGTGGTCAACTGGATGTTGAAGTGGACCCTAAGATTAGCTTTAAAGGGAAAACCTTGTCTGAAGGCCCAGTGACAGGACCTGTGAGCATTGTCACGGAACCAAAAACTTTAGTATTTCAATCCCTCAGTGAAAGACCTGTTGATGAAGGTGTATCACAACCTCTCTCTGGCCAGAGCCTAAATGCTACTCCAAGCAATGAAGGCTAAAGCTCTCTCCACCTTGAGTCACAAAGGTCTATAGGTGACAAAGGGACAAAGGATAATGACTCCTGAGGAGATTGAGGAAGAGGATAGAGAGAGGAAGAGGAAGCTAAGGGGAGAAAGTTCCACTGGGTCTTCAGGCTTCATGGAAGCTACAATCAAGGCTACTCCCAGACCAAACACTCAGAATGATAAGTTAAGAGTAGCCAGGATTAACTACCTATAAACCAGGAACTATGATATAGATGAGATCATCTCTCTCCCCTTAGATGAGTTGAATAAACTGGTAGATTTGGAAATGTCTAAGGAGAGAAAGGAGGTAAAGAATGCAGAGTTGCTCCTCAAGATTAAAGAAGAAAGAAGAAAGAAGACAGAAAAGGTTGTACAAGCTGCCCCTACTCTCTCTCCAGTTAAAGAAAGTCCTGCAAGAGAGGTTGTGGCAACTGAACAACCTCAGGTAGATAAGGAGGCTGACAGACAAAACATGATAAACTACCTGAGTGCCACAAGTATCCTTATCATATGAATACATTAAGTTTGAATATCTCAAGCAGCTTGAGCTACAAGTTCAAAAGGAGTAAAAAGTTGTTATAAGTAAGATGAGTGAAGAAGCATCAAAGTCAAGAGCCATCATCTAAAGGAGTCAAAAGATATCTGTTAATAGGCAGAGGATGATGAGCTTCTTGAAGTTGTATGGATTCTCTGAAAGGATACTTGGCCTAATGTATCTATCCACCATGGATGAGCACATTAGGGTGATCAAGCAGAAGATCAAGAGAGGAGAGCTTGTTTACACTCCCCACCAAGTCAAGCCCCTCCGAAAGTGGAGGTTAAGGTTGAATAATTTGAGACAACACAACCTGGACCTCCTGCTAGACCTCAGCAAGCTTAATCTTCTAATCTACAGAAGGGTCAAACTTCCTCTCCTTCTAAACCTATGATAGAGGAGGACCCAACTGAGAAGGACAACATAGAACAACCTGGTGTTGAAGGCTAGTCCTCTCGGTCAAAGACTTCACAAAGGAGAAAAAGGATGGCTAGAAGGAAAAAGTCAACAAAAGAGTCCAATTCATCTACCTTTAAACCTTAGGATGAGTTAGAACATCCTGAGAAAGTGAAATAAAAGGCAGCTCAACCAACTCCAATCCAAGTAGCTCCTCTTGCATCAAGAAGAGCCATCTTGTCTTGGACCTTTACTACTAATCTTGAAAGATGGTATGTTAACAGAGATCAAGGTGGTCAAGATGTCTACACATGGCAGGACATGTTTAACCTACCTCTGCATGATCTCTTTGAAATGAGAAAATACTTTAAAAGTTTTAATGATCCTGATCATCTGATGAAGAAGGGTATGGTCATTATCATTATGATGACTATCAATATCTAAAGTCTTCATTATTTTGGTAGCATCAGCCTAGGGGGAGTTTGTAAGGTTTAATGAAAAACTGATGCACCCAAAACAACCCAAGTCCGTCCTGCATGCATGCACGTAGTGCAAAGTAGAAGTTGCTTTGTAAGTTTCATACTCTACACTAGAATATATTCTAAATATGAGATCTTCCGATGTAACATCCGCCTATTTTCAAAATAATAAACCCAAACCCGAACCCATTTTAAACTTCCATTATTAAATTATTTTAATAATTTTAATAGATCAAATGCATTAAATGTGCAATTTATATTGTGAATTATTCATTAATCATCTAAACAACTTGTAATAGTTTATGGATTTATAAATAATTTTTTCATAAAGTTATAAAGTTTTATTAATCATTTTACAACAAATAACTAAATGAAAAAGACTTATTAAAACTTATAAAGTTATAAAATGAATTTTAATAAATATATAAAGTTTTATTAGTAATTATGAATTTTAAATATTAAAAATAAATAATCAAATTATAAAGTTTACAAGTTATATAAAAGTTATAAAGATTAACAAATAAATAATTTGATTGATTCTTCAAATTGGTTTATAAAGTCTATAAAAATTTAATAAAAAAAGAAGTTGTTCAATTAAATTTAGAGTTTAAATTGTATTTATCATTTTATTTATTTAAATTGTTTGATTTTATATTTATTTTAAATTCTAACCATAACCCCCTTTTTTAAATACTTGTAACTCATCATTAACACCATTCATAACTCCCTCCTAACCTTAACTATAAAAGCAAGCTTTAAGCCTCATTTTTCACTTGCTCATTTTTCAAAAATCTCACTCACATATCTTCTTTCATCCATTGTTTTTTTATCAATTTCAAGAATTTTATTTTACAAGTAATTTCAAGAAGTTTCTAATACTAAGGTAACCTTATATTGCTTTTATATTATGCATTTCTATATTATTTAATAATCCTAACATCCAATTGTTCTCATGACTTTATGTTCTTACTTTTATTTTTTCTTCTACTATTTTTTTATAATTTTAAACATTATCATTTGATCATTAACCTTCTAACATTTACTAACCTTATAACAATAACTAACATTCTTAAATCAAGCTAACAACACACTAATGTAAACAAAGAATCTTGTTTGTATATGGACGACTATGCCGCCGCATTTGGTTAGTCCACAAGATTATTTCTCTAGTTGAGGTCTATGACTCAAATGAAGTCTAATATACCATATATCGATATAATAAATTTGTTCTAACCCGTTTTATTCTTCAACAATTTTAAAAGTGCACATAAGTGCCTTACTATAATTTTGGCAGAATATAGTTTTAACTTCAACTAACCATAACTTGGTCATAACAACATAAATTTGAGTAAAATCAGAGTCCAACATTAAGTTCATCGAATAAACTTTTCAAAGAAAGCTTATACATCTTCAAACTCAATCGGACGACTCAACAATATCCTTCACAAGATAAGTGCGCATTTTAGCACCTTCTATGTTGTGTTGCTTTTTTTGACCTATTTACGGATCTTTTCATAAAGATGTTTCTGAACAAAAGTTGTCTGTGAGACTTTGAACTAGTCAAATATAAATTTTTATAATTTTATGAAATCGTTTGCTATTTTAAAAACCTATTCAAACACATACCAAACATTTTGTCCAGAATCTAAAATTGGTACAATAATTGTTTTTCAATCTACCTTTCGCTTATTGGCATTCCTAAGCGTCCTAACTTCTTGTATGAACTCCGACATCAAGTTATTGGTTTTTTTTATCATTTGGGACATCACCTTTGACTCTTGAATATCCAAGCTATCTTATGTACACTACAACCATCATTATACCATGTGAGTTTTCATGCCACTTTTTACTTTTTTTCACACCTTTTGGAGTGAAACATGTTAACGTTATAAACTTACACTTGTAAACATCTTGATACTTGTAAATGCACATGCAATTCATCTTTACTTTTTTGTCATGGTTATTTGTATTATTATGAGTTTTATATAAGATACATTATATGTTATCAATCATTAATTATTGCTAGCATGGTGACGTCATAGATCTATGGGCCTGACAAGCCTATTTGGTGCTAAATCTGTTGTTATTGCCGCCTCCTCATGACGTATGCTTGTTCATCATGGGAACCAAGTACACTTAGCTAATCGTTAAAAACTTATAAACTTATTCTTAGTCAAGGTTTGATTATAGCTATATGTGTTCTATAAACTTGCATAATGCATAACCATTGACATTAATTGTTACTTGTAAAGCTTTTTATATATTTATGTATACTTAAACCATGGAAACTCACCAACTTTCAAAGTTGATCTTTTAGTTTTAACATGTTTCAGGTTTGCTACTTGAGGAATTCTTCTTGCACATATAGGACTTGGACTTAATTTAATTAAATATATTATTTGTTGTTGAAATATTTGTTGCATTGTAATGACTTAATTGTCTAGTATTATTCAATAAAAAATAGCATTTAATATTATTTTAACTTATTAAATTTCATGAGCTATGAACAATCATTTCACATTCGTCCGCCTCGATGATTCCGCCGTTAGTCGGGGTGTGACATCCGAAGCCAAAAGTGAAGTCTTCCGAAGCTACAAAGACAAAGTCTTTCAAAGCGAATGAAGGGAAGACAAATTTCTTTTGAAGACTTACAATACATACTTTATCTGATGTACTTTTCTATAAAGTTGTACCACATTCCTCTACAACTCTGATAACTCACCAACTTATACAAGTAGGTGAAAAGGTCCATACTTTTTGTAACTATACATTGAGGTCTTGTGTCTGTAACTTTTTTACTTTATGTACTTTTATTCTTTTTAGAATATAATAGGATGTGAGTTATGGCATGTCATAGTAACTAGTCAAAATGCAATCTGCCTTTTGACTCTATATTTATCTTATGTTGTCTAGATTGATGTCTCCAACTGGATTTCTAAGTGTGGCCAGCTGTAGGATGTAATATAAAATATCTCAAGTCCTTGTAACTTATTCTTATGCTTTACAACATTTGTAATAGAACTTGAGAAGTAATATACTGTAATCTTGAAAACCAAATACTTAAGAGGAATATAATTGTTTGGGAGGAATACATAATTGATATCATAGGTAGGATGAATGTTTGGTATATAACAACAATCTTCCTTTATAAAACAAACACAATTACAATAAACATTCATAATAGTCTTGACGATTGTAAACATTAATTGTAATCAAGGTAAAGTGAGTTTCAATTAATATACCTATAATTATATAACTTTATATTTAGAAGACTCGAAGGATTTATCGTTTGCAAACGACAATGTCAGTTCTTGGAAAACTGAAAGTACTTGACAAATCATATATGTCGAAAAACAGAATTTGACTCAATTTCTTAAATGAGTGTATATGGGAGACTTCTTGGAAGTTGTATTTATGTATTATATATAGATTTTTTTTAAAGGATTGATATGTATTTATTGTGTTATTTAATAATATATTTTATGTTTGGTAAGTAATTATATGAGTATCAATTATCTATGCGGGAATATATTAGGAGCATGTGATAAGAGGCTACCATGTGACACTTATATGGCCTAAGAGATGGGCATGTGGTTTTATAAAACTTGTTTTTGTTAGAATCTATAGATTTAGATTGTGATATTATATGGTAGTTTGTCTTTGTATGTTATTGTACTTTAATGTTGATCTTATGAATTACAATGTTTTAATTATTAATATTTCATTCATTACATTCTTCCCTTATCATGAAACTCTCATCAACAACAACGTGAACTCCTGGACTGATAACATCATAAAAATAATATGATTCTTAGTTATTACCAGTACTTATAGATGTTCATGATATCAATATTGACAAACTAGGGTACAAGAAATCAGGGAATAAGAAAAGTTGAGACACCATGATATGTAGGACTCTCTTCTTTTGCCAAACAATCCCAATAGCAATGGCAACGAGATGAAAATATGCATTCCCCATAAGCACTATACCCATGTAGTTTCATGCAGAAACGATTACATTCATGTACCTCACATCCTCGATGAACGTAATCATCTTGACAACGTTTTTCAGCCATTAACAACTCCATACCTACATATTCAAAAATATATGAACTTATAAATCAATCATAAATGATTTTCTATATAATCAATATGTATAGTAGTTCTATCATTAAATCTCTCTATATTAGCAAATTAACACCAATCTTTTATGTTTCTTTTCAATATTGAAAAAGTCTTAATGAATATCATGTTGGTTAACATGGTACTTATTCATATTGAGGGGAATGTATGGTTCGTAAGAAATGTATGTTGTAAACTAATAATCAATCTGTAGAAATTAAAATTTTACCTATAAGCATGAGATATGTGATGAAAATCATTGATTTCATGTTGATCTTCATCCCTTGAATTGTTGATAGAAATGTATTAATATATAGGGATGAGATTGTATCTGAAGTATTTATAGGATCCGGTATCTAGACACCCCTAATTATAAATCAACACCCGAGAACTTTTTATGAAGCGTATAACCTTATAGGGGGTCGTATAGCCATATATGAGGATTATAACCCATATGACAACCCCTTAAATTTTCTCTCGCATTAAATTTTGCTTTACGTATAGGGCTATATACGTCGTATAGAATGTCATATGGGACTACATGTAACATATAACCCCCTAACAGGTCTATGGTCCACCTGAATTGTCCTTGTTTTCAGTGTCAACGACCCTATTTGCCGGAGTTTTTCCCTGTAGTTACATATTTTATTTACCAAAAAAGTTGTAGGTTTACAAATAATTACCAAAATTACGTTTATATTATGAAATCCCTAGAAAACCTCACTTGTTTATTTCTCACTCCTCATTTTATTAGGTGATTTTAATTTATTAAATAATGACTGATCAAATATTGGATTATTTGTTACTTTATTTTTGAGAATACAATGTTTTTAACTAATTATTAATTGAAACCTTTTAAGAATATATATAATAATAAATATTCCATTTTTTATTTTTACAGCAACGTGAATACATTAAGTTCATTATTAAAATAGTATAATATTATTGTTTAGTTTTTATATTTGTTTGTAATTGTTCTTCTCAAATTTTTTAAGATTTTTGCAATTTGATAGTTATGTTATAACTAGTAGTCAAGCCCCACACGTTGCGGTGGAGCGTAAAAACGTTTTAAGTAGCATCAACGTCACACCGTTGCTGGCAACCACCTACATAAAAAAAGCTTGTAAAACAAAATAAATAAAACCGACGAAAAATAGACACAAAAACTTTAAACTATGCACGTGTGTTACGGATGTTAATGTGCATAAATTAGAACGTTACATAAAACACAACACGATCGTTAAACAGAAAAAAAAAATATAAACTTGAAAAGTTTACACCGATACATAAAATGAAAAACTTGTAAAAAAATAAAAGTAAATGAGACTAAAGTTGAAAGTGAAAAAAAATAGTTTTAAATGTAAAGATTGAAATTATATAGTTAAAAGTAAAAAAAAATCAAGAAAAAACAAAATAAGGTTAGTTAATAAGCCTAGTAAATATAAATAAAAAATGTAGTTTTTGAATAATACAGCCTAGTAAATATATGCATTTATACTTTTTAGTATCTACCAGTAAAAATAAAATCAAATCTAGTCACTAAGATTATACATTTTTTAATAGTAAAACAGTTCAACAAAAATGTTTTTTTTTAAATAATACAGTTTAATAATAAAAATAATAAATTTGTACGTGTATACATATTTATTTATACTTTTTGGAAGGGGTTAGATTTGAGGGGGTCAATATTAACATATAGTATTTAAATGTGAAAAAAATTGTGAACTTAATCTATTCGTTTTAATGAAACGATGGAACATTTGGTTTTGTTCTATATGTTTCTTTAAACATTCGGTTTATATTCAAATATTTAAATTAATTATTATTTAATCGATTGAAGTTATCCCATACATATTATACAATGAGTTTAATGAAAAATCAAAAATCCAATATTTAATTAGTCATTATTTAACAAATTAAAGCTGCTCAATAAAATGAGGAGTGAGAAATAAACAAGTGAGGTTTTCTAGAGATTTCATAATATAAAGAGTAAAATGTCATTTTCATCACTGACGTTTTGTTGAATTTGTCATTACAATCCAAAAACTTTTTTTGTCATTTCTGTTTCTGTGATTTGCCAAATATTGTCATTTTCATCCACTTTACTAACTCCATTTAGTTTTTCGTTAAATATGAGTGTATTTTAGTCTAACACCCTAATTGTCTGCAGGACCGTTGAAGGCTTTGCAATCTACAACACAACAACACAAAGAGGAGAGCAACTCAAACTTAATCAAACAGTGAACTGGATTAACCACAAGAGATGACACTAAGAACACAAGTAATTGTATGAGACAGAACCAAAGAACACAACACAAGGAAATGGGTTTTCAAGATTGCAGTATATTGCTTTCTCAGGTTCTATTACAAGTGTTACAAAGCATGCTTTAAGTTACAAGAACAAGAGAATACTTATACTACATCCTATAACCCGGCCATACTATGAAAGCCAGGTTGGATACAATTGACTAGACACACA
>BJCM01090642.1:0-24077 GCA_018326385.1 Flaveria bidentis | reverse complement strand
CTTCAAAATGCTAAATCAACCCCCACCTAGATCAATTCCAACTCTATACTCATGGCCCTCCTCGATTCACACTACACTGAGCTTTCAAAGCTCATGGAAAAAGCTCTACTACTTCAAACCCTTAAGGAAATAGTTTCGAATCACAATATCACCATTTTTGCTCTTGATAATGAAGCTTTGGAATGGATCTGGAGTTCAAACGATTTTTTACTTGAACTGGGAAATTTCAAATCAATTCAGAATTTGCTCTTGTTTCACATAATCCCCACCCCAGGTCGAGTCGAGTGAATGGGTTGAAGCAGAAGCTTGAGCTTATCACCAAACCCTAGAAGGTGATAACGACAACCGTCGCTGGAGTTTGACCTCCATCTCCGTCGTGCTGCTAGAGGGAGTTCCGGCAGTGGATTCGAGGACTCACCAGTTGAAAAAACAAACCGCCCTTGTTCTGGCCGGAGCTCCACCGGCTCTCCCAATCTATGGTGCGATGGCCTCGTTCCTTCCCTAGATCCTACGCCGACGACAGATCCCAGTAGCGGCCACCACCACTTCGACGGTGAGACCCAGGTCAAACACTTCAGCAAAATGCTCCTAGGGATGGTGGTCGTGGAGGTGGTTGTCGGATGGTAGGGGAAAGAGGTGGTGTTTTGCGGTAGGGAAAGGGAGGGGAGAGAGAGAGAGAGAGTAGAGATAGAAATTAAAAGTGAGATTGTGAGATTTTTAATAAATTATTTAAGCCATTGGGGTATTTTGGTCATTTTAGCAAATTTTAACAGAAAAAGTTAACACCGTTAGTGAAAATGACGAAAATAGAAACAATTTGCAAAACTCAAGGCAATAATGGAGACAAAATAAACATTGGTATTCAAGTGGAGACTATTTACAAAACCCAGGGACCAAAATCGAGATTAACTCTTATTTTTATATATATTTTATACGGAAATAGTAGCCCTTAGTGTAGTTGATCTTTAGCAAACCACATAAACAAAATAATAAGTGCAAAGTTACTTGAACTCTATCAGATACAAGAAACTTGGTTTTAGAAAACGAGGGGTGAATCAAGGTGACATGGTGTAAACCAAGGCGCAAAGAGCAAAAAAAACCCTTTTTTATGACGATGGCAATTCATGCTTAGAGGCATGCCTCTTCATGGCCCAAGTATGTCAATACCTCGGATGGAATTTCAATTGTCAATTGTTAGTTTGACTCGCGGATGGCACCAACCCGTTTCAATAGGAAACTGACTATCTCGTAAAACCCCTTGACTTGTATATATGCCTAGAGAGCACGTTGGCAACCCCTATTAATGACTGCAAGATTTTGCGCTGAGGTGGGTTTCGAAGTTGTGACCTTAAGGCCACAAATCTCTTATTTAGACATCTACACCAGCCGGTGCTAGTGGACCGAATGGCCATTGCTGCTTTTAGCATTCCCTACCTAAAATAGAGCTATAACTAAACTTTATATATGATTATATATATATATATATATCGACTACCTACATGTACAACCTCAAAAGCCTGCAGTATAAAATTTTAATGCACAAAAAGTCCCATGAGGCATGCGCCTCACAAGCACTCTAAGCTGTTCTTGGTGCGTCTCGTTGCGCTTCTGTGAGCCTTTTTGCACGACCATGTGCCTTTTCGAGTCGGAAGTGAGAGCCTCCGTGTTGATGTCGCCTTGCACCTAGGCTCTTCTCATGCTTGCTTTTTAAAACCATCAAGAACTATATCCAGGGTGATTGTGAATTAATAAACCTAGACCTCCTATGCAATACTATGCATTTGATTAAGATATTTCTTTTGTAATATTTGTCTGTATGGTTATTGAAGATTTGAAGTTAATAAAAAAAAACATACCATAGTTGTATGTGAAGATCAGCAAGTATTCAACTTGTTTCATTAAGGTCATTCGTATATTAAAGCTATTTCATAGTCCACTCAAGTATGGATACCAGTTCTGGCCAAAAACATACCTTGCGAAAAATGACCTTAACTTTTTTAAAAAGGCGAGCAATTTTAACCTATAACATGTTGACGCCTCGTCAAAAGTATTTATGTCTTCTTACAACTGCAGGGGGCATTTTTATCATGCAACATGTTCAAATACATACTTGAGTTGTTATCTATATATGGATGACCTGACTGTAGTTATAACGCTTTTAAAATGAAGTCAGTAGTACAACATTCACTTGCAGACACACAATTTCAATTCCTTTCCTGTTGTCATCATTGTTATAATCAATAATACTTTTTTATTTTGTCAGATTCTTTTAGAATGGCATCCCTTCATGCTAATTTGACCTCCATTATGCGTAAAAATATCAACCATTCTGGCGCGTCAAAGATTACAAAGACTGCTTTCTTGCCTGTTTTTGATGTGGCTGCTGATACTGCCAACTTATGGAAGAAGGAAACACACTCATCATGCATCATGGTGCCTCGGGCCACATTGACCTTTGACCCACCATCGACCAATGTGGAGAAAACTAAGAGGAAGAACACAGTTGACCCAACTGCCCCTGATTTTCTTCCACTTCCATCCTTTGAACAATGTTTCCCACGAAGCACAAAGGAATACAGGTAATTTGGTTACTGGTACATTTTTAGCAAAAAGGGTTAATATTTCTTGTGTGTGCAGCTTTGGTAGCGAGCCAAACGTGTGACTATTATGTACAAGTTGAGTTGGGTTTGTCTAAAGTTTCTATAATTTCTATAAACAAATAATGTGCCAAATAAACATGATAACTATACCCGGCAAAGCTAACCCGTATACCAAATTTTGGGTTCTATAAACAAATAATGTGCCAAATAAACATGATGAGTATTGATTACCAAATTGATGTGTGGGCGGGTAAGGTAATGGATCAAACATTTGATATTTACGTTCATGATGAGATGGGTCGAGTCAGATTTTTCCCAAAGTTTTGAATTCTTTTAAATGTTGATGCGCCAAATATAATTACAAAAACTATTATTTCACTAAAAGCATTTATATAACTTTTTGAACAATATGATTTGTGTTGTAAAAATACACATTGGGAGACTCTGTATCAATTTAAATTTGTTATCATTTTATACATTTTTTAAATAAATTCTTGCGGCTTTTTGACCTATAAGAGATAATTCATAACTGGAATCGAGCAGTTCATAAGATGGATTGAATTATAAATTCTTTGTTAATAGCATGATAACTGCACAACTGCACACTACACTTTTATTCAGCAATAGATTAGCTTAATTGATTCATACTTGAGAAACAATTGTGTTATTTGTTAATTACATGTATACTGTACTGTGTAACTGATCCTAAGTGACACTTCTTAAAGGTTTCTCACATAAACTAAGTATGTAGTGACATTAGATAAACCTTCAAGATTTCTTAAGGGTTTTCCTTCTTGATTCACATCAATTAATTCAATGTGACACATCTATTTAATAACTTTGGAACTAATACCATCTGTTAAATTGCTCTACAGGGAAGTTGTTCATGAGGAATCTGGTCATGTTCTTAAAGTCCCATTTCGACGTGTCCACCTTGCAGGGGATGAACCACATTTTGACGCCTATGACACTAGCGGTCCACAAAACATAAGCCCTCAAGTTGGTATGTAAAAAGTTTCCAACTTTCACTTACTTTTAGTTTTGACTTTATCATTTATTGACTTAAGGTTCTAAGGAGTCCTGTTAAACAAACCATGCTAGATAACCAATTGGCATGCATTAGTTCATTTGTATCATTTTGTTGGTTACTTTTTCTTATCTCTGTGAGTACTGATTGGTTAAGGTAATGAGTTATTGGGTTGATGTTGGTTGTGTTTTGTCTCAAACAAGTAAAATAAAAAGATTGTCAAATGGGATGAAACTTGAAAGTCATCCAGTTGCAATGCGAAAAACAAACTGTTATTGTGCTAACATTATTTCTGTAGCCCAACCGTTCCCGGGCTTTTTTGACTCGTACTAAAAATCATCTGTTTGGCCTGTTAGTCCTTCTGTAGAGTTTTACATCATTAACTAATTAACTGTCTCATTTTACCACGCAGGACTTCCGAAATTACGCAAGGACTGGATTGACAGGAGGGAGAAATTGTGCCCACCAAGATACACTCAAATGTACTATGCAAAGCAAGGGATCATAACTGAAGAAATGGTCTACTGTGCAACCCGTGAGAATCTTGACCCTGAATTCGTGCGGTCAGAAGTTGCTCGTGGCCGTGCAATCATTCCTTCTAACAAAAAGCATCTAGAATTGGAACCAATGATTGTTGGAAGAAATTTCTTGGTCAAAGTCAACGCAAACATAGGCAACTCTGCTGTTGTAAGTTCAATAGAAGAAGAAGTCCACAAACTTCAATGGGCCACAATGTGGGGTGCTGACACCATCATGGATCTGTCCACGGGCCGACACATCCACGAAACCCGTGAATGGATTCTTCGTAATTCTGCGGTTCCAGTTGGGACAGTGCCCATTTACCAAGCCTTAGAAAAAGTCAACGGGATTGCTGAAAATTTGACTTGGGAGGTTTTCCGTGAGACATTGATTGAACAGGCAGAGCAGGGGGTGGATTATTTCACTATTCATGCAGGTGTTTTACTGCGGTATATCCCGTTGACAGCTAAGCGGATGACGGGCATTGTTTCTCGAGGCGGGTCAATTCATGCAAAATGGTGTTTGGCTTACCATAAAGAGAATTTTGCTTATGAGCACTGGGATGATATTCTTGATATTTGTAACCAATATGATATAGCTTTATCTATTGGTGATGGGTTGAGGCCTGGATCGATTTATGACGCTAACGATACTGCTCAGTTTGCAGAGTTATTGACTCAAGGTGAATTAACCCGTAGAGCTTGGGAGAAAGATGTACAGGTAAGTTTCTATTGGTATTTTAGTTTATATTCTTATGTGGTGTTTTGTTAAATATGCTTGATTATATTCAAAATCATAATAAGGGTAGAAGTGGGAAGAGGGGCGGGTTGGGTTACAGGTCAAAGCATCTAAATTGACTGGAATTTAATGTTGTAGGTCATGAATGAAGGGCCGGGGCATATCCCAATGCATAAAATCCCTGAAAACATGCAAAAACAGCTTGAATGGTGCAACGAAGCACCATTCTACACGCTCGGTCCATTGACCACTGATATCGCACCAGGATACGATCACATAACCTCAGCCATCGGTGCAGCCAACATTGGAGCCTTAGGAACTGCACTCTTGTGTTATGTCACACCAAAAGAACACCTTGGTCTACCTAACCGTGATGATGTCAAAACAGGTGTCATATCATACAAAATAGCAGCTCATGCAGCCGACTTAGCCAAAGGTCACCCACATGCGCAAGCCTGGGATGATGCACTTAGCAAAGCCCGGTTCGAGTTCAGGTGGTTGGACCAGTTTGCTTTGTCATTGGACCCAATGACCGCCACATCATTTCACGATGAAACTCTACCTTCTGATGGTGCAAAAGTGGCACATTTTTGTTCCATGTGTGGGCCCAAGTTTTGTTCAATGAAGATAACTGAGGATGTGAGGAAATATGCTGAAGAACATGGGTATGGGAGTGCAGAAGAGGTGGTTCAACAAGGGATGGATGCTATGAGTGCTGAGTTTCAGGCCGCCAAGAAAACCATCAGCGGTGAACAGCATGGTGAGGCTGGTGGCGAGATTTACTTGCCGGAATCGTACATCAAAGCTATGAAGAAATAAAGGTTAGTAGATAATTGTGGCATGTTTTATCCATAACGGGTCATAACCTTAAAAGCAGTGAAAACATATATGATTTTAGCTATCACATAAGATATCATATATTAGCATAGCATATTCAAGACATAAAATAAAGAAACGTGTAGGATATTCATTGATCCATCTTATAGGTGCTAAAAATGGGCGGGTCAGGCAACGGGTCATAACAGATAGTTTGCTGCATATTTGACCAGGTTGACCTGGAACCGTTTTTTTTTTTTTTTTTTTTGTCTAAATATTTGATTTTTTTCATGTCGCGTATGATTACATTTATTTAACTATTTCAATGAATAATGATTTTATTTCAGGGAGCATGCGAAGATGAAGGACCACCTTGGAGTGTTTGCAAGATTCGGCCTAGCATAGATGAAGTCCAAAAATCGTCATGTTTCAATGTGTAGGTAAGTACATAGTTTTTCCTTTTGTGATGAATAAGTGAATGGCCGAAGAAATGTCTCCTTTGATTTGCAGTTGTGGTAGTAGTTATTGAACTCTTTTCTTGAAGCTTTTAATCTAAATGTTTGATATTCGGTGTGTTCATTCTTCTTTTCATGGTATTGACACAAGATACGCACCAGGGGTGCCTGAATCTGCTTGCAGCACCGAGCCACTGCCCCTTTTTGGGTAGTGGTGGTGGCTCGTGGCTGCAGTTTCAGGCTGAGAAAGTCCCTTAGAACCTGAACAGGATAATGCCTGCGTAGGGAGAGTGCTTTTCTTTTTTGTTGCTTGTAGTTACACAAGAGGGAGATTGCTTTATCGGACCGTTGTGATGATCATGCCCCCATCTCTCGTGTGGCTGGCCAAGTAACTGATTCCAAAGGTCACTTAACGAGGTTGGTTATTATTATTATTATTATTATGAAGAGACATGTTAAATAATTACAAGTGGAAATTTAGACTATATGAACGGATTGGATAACAGGTAAAAAAGAACTGTGAAAACTAATAATATTTTGCTCCTAAACACATTGGACTAGGTTGATTATTTTGCAGTTTCCTTAACAAAGTAATTAGTATCGTAAATGTGATAAACAAAACTATATTTTATAATTATACTAATAGTATTATTTGCAATAACAAATACATAGTAGGAGGTAGCATGTATTAAAATACATTTTGGGCGAGCATTCGACTTATTTGACTATTGTCTTTTTTACTGAATTCTTTGATTTGATCCATTTGTTAGATAGATAGGAAATAACTCATAATCTGGATTTACTAATGTACAAGGTAATGAGTCCTAATCATTTGTCATAACCCAAACTTACCGAGAAGAAAAATTGTGCGCTAGACTGTAGTTCTAAAATGCAATTTGTCATTTAAGGATCGGATTGGACCAACTATGATGTTATGTCCTACAGATGTGGTCTAAATGAATCAAGCATGAGCTACATTAAGCTCAAGTCCAACTTGTTTAACTTAAAAGAGCTCGAAATCGACTCGTTTAAAGCTTTATCTTTAAAGATCAAGCTTGACTAATGAGTAATGTTATAAGTTTGACTTCAACAGATATATTAATTATATTTATACATATATTTATTTAGATGTGCGTATATATATGTATGTGTGTGTTTTAGAAAACAATCAGACCAAGTGGCAAACAAAAACACGACAGTTTTTGAGGTAAACAACTGGTGACGCTTTCCCTTTTATTAATCAAATCGCTACGTTTTACATTACATTTCTAGTACTAGAACAAGAAACCACCTCCAAGAAAAATCACGGCTCTAAAATTACAACAATAAAGTCTTGCTTAAATCTAGCAAAGACTTGACCATTTCATGACTTGACTAATGACTTATTCAACTAAGATTTCTAGAACATAATAAAAACTTTGACCTGGACTTTTACAACTTCAAGATCAGATGAACATTCCTGTATATATTTTAATTCATTTGTTATAGTTATACATGTAGTCATGTAGTTTAAGGTTGGGCTACCAAGGATTTTAAAACACTCCAATTTAATTCATTCAACGAAGTTGGAACCGACTCTACGAGCTATATTCTTGGGCCGGTTTTGATCCTAATTACCGATATAATTTTTTTTTGGAACGGCAAATGTACGACCCTGCTTCGGAGGATAGGTGTTATCTTAATCGGGCCCACTTATCCGTTTCCCAGCCGGGACCGCACCCCCAACCCTCACAGGAGGAAACTTATTGCTGAAAACCCTCTGACTCAACTCTGAGCATTTTGCTCAAAGTGAGACTTGAACCCATGACCACCTCATTATTTACATATCATAGGTATCTCATCTTAACCAGTTGGACTAAGAATTATAATTATTAGCTTAATTATTCTAAACTAAATTACCATCAGGACTCATTAAATTTTTTTATTATTTTAGAATAAAAATATTAATTTTTTTACGATGACGCATTCGCTACACAATCTTTTTTTATTTTGAATTATTGATCTTAATTTAGATAGGTAATGCTTTTTGTATTTCAAAAAAGTAAATTTTAATTAAACGACGCATTTACAAAGAAATGCTTTTAATTTTAAAATACTCATTTTTTTTGAACGGCTAACGAATAATTTTAAGCCCGATCATCCGGGTAAACCCAATGGCGAAAGGCCATCCACGCACGCGAACATAGACAGCGCTGGTGACCCGGCTCGCCCACCATTCCAAGGAAAACCCACCACCAAAAAGTCCACTGTAATAAAACCCTTGGCTCACTAGAAGCATATTGCATCTAGTGAGACTCCAACCCATATCCTTCACATTGAAAAATCATAAGATAACTTCTCTTAAAACAATTAATCTAGAACTCATTGGCTTTAAAATACTCATTATTATAGACTCAAGTGCTACAAGTGTCTTGAAATGTGCGACACATTCTATGCTTTCGCTAACACATATGTCAGATTTGCATGCATTTGCCATGTAACTTCTTTTCAAAATAAAATTAGTTGTTAATAAAACAGAAAATTTTCTACTATAATGCAAAAAGTTCTAGTAAACTTGCTTTACAAATCAATCCACTCGTAAAATGTGTTTTACTAATCAACCATAAAATAATAAAATAAATTAAAGAGAAAATTACATAAATAGTTGATAGTGTTTTGAATAAATTACATATTCAGTCCCTGGGATTAAAAAATTACAAAATTTAGTCCCAACTTTTGTTACAAGTTGCACAAACAGTCCCCGTTGTTACTTTCCTGTTAGTTTCTAAGGAAACAAGATGTCATATGCTATCGATTTGAGGGCGTTTGTGTCTTCAATTTGTAAATCCTAACAAAATAGTACTTTCCTTAACAAAATAGTTCTTTTCTGTTCAATTTTGTGAGAAGAGACTTATGAATATTATATGTGCTTCCATTCATATGGGTTTAGATGCAATTGTTCTAGTTGTGCGTTTGGATTAAATAACCTACTAATCCGAAGTAAGTTGCTGCAGTGTGTGGTTGCAAATGCAACCTGTACTAACAACGCGTAGCTTCAATCTGAATACACCTTAATTTGTTTTTAATCTGAGATAGTGGCTATACATTTAACAACAACCCATATGCATAAATAGAGGCTCAAAATTATATACTTGAATATTCATGTAGTAACTTGGTAATTTGCGTAAACAGGTAAATAACTTGGGGGCTATTTATGTAATCATACAACACAAGTTGTTGAGATTAAATTGTATTTTTCTTTGAGGAACAAGATCAAAACACGAGGACTATTTGTATAATTTTCTTTAATATAAGATTTGAAAAATAAAGAGTTTAACCACCATTTAAGTATGTATAAACTATAAAAGTATCAAATCTCTAATCTCTAAATAATATATAACATACCAACTACTTATTACCAGGAGATTGTTGTTATTATCATTGTCTCGTTAAATCATTTAATTATTTTGGAAACATTTTTTTGCATATGTTGTGTTGTTATGTTTGCTGTTAACCCCTTACCCTACTTTCCTTTTCAAGTTGGGTTTGTATTTGGGCTTCGGAATTTTCAACCTACAAAAATATGTATGAAAATTAATAAACAAACACAAATAATAACAATAATAATAATTACAACATCAACATTCTCTTACTTGTGATTATTGGTACTCGATGATTATTGGTACTCGATATATGATGGCGCAATCTCATAAGATGAAATGGTGTTCCGCTCACGATGTAAGTGAGATTCGAAGATCTTATTCCGAATATACAGCTCGTGCGACCGACGCCCACACGCCGTGGTTAGTAGTACTTTTAGTATTTCCCCCACGAAAGAGGACATGTTCCCTTAGTAACACCTCTATCCGATAGAAATATCAATAGGAGCACTCACAACTTCAAGGCTACTACTGTCACTGCTAGGACTAGAGCCATTAGACAACGGCTGCTGCCAGATCTACCTACCAGAAGTGGGGTACGTCCAAAATTTACCAGAAATAATATGTAAACCCTAGATTTAATAAAACAAAAAGGGTTAGATAGATAATATAATATATATTGAAAGCCCTACAATAGCAAAAATTGAAAATGGGCATACCTTATGATAAGTCGCAAACAAATTAAAGCATATACAACAAGAAACAACGTATGATTTCCTAACAATCACAATTTTCTTCGTCTAAAGAGTTTCCGACAAATTTCAGGTTTTGTTTTTTTTCCAGTATTGTTATTGTCTTATTTGTAAAAGATATAAGGTTTTAGATTTTGTGAGAAATAGTCACAAAATAGCTATTTTCTAATAGCGGTAAGCAATTTTTCTCGTTACTTTCTGTAGTAGACTAGCGTTCGGTCAATGGCAACACCTCTATTTCTATAGGTGATATACAGCTTCCAATATACTATCCTCTCTACATTCTTTTTACTTTTTAGCAACTAAAACCTTCAAAGTTGTCTATATGTTTAAAACTTGTGCTATTTGGAGCTGAGATTGATAAGCTCAACCAATCTTGCTTTGGAAGTTGAGAAATAAAATATATGATGCAATCTTTAAGTCTTCTTCTTTTGGATCTAGGACCACTGACAATCTGGAATCCATTGTAACAAGAGTTGGGTCTATGAACCTTACAAGATCCTTACCCAAATTTTCTATGCATTGGTCCCTTCTTGGGGCACATGTTCTTGTAGTTTTCTATCCTTAATTAGGTTTTTTGTCCTTTTACAAGATAACATATTTAATATTAATTAGTTGAATAATTAACTAACATAATCAAGTTTATAATAATGCTAACAAATGAGAATTGATTCATGTGGGCGTGTGTTATGCACAAGTTTTATGTTAGCTTGGTGTTTATTACTCGTATGCAAGTTTAGCATGGCATGTGGTATCCACGCTTAAGACATCTTTGGAGTTATACATTTGTTTATTCGAGATTGATGTCATGTATTACGTTAATTGTTTAGGTTTTTTCAACTAATCCATGGAGTTAAGTTAATTATTATAATTACATTCATATATATAATAGCTGTATGTTATAGTTGGAAAAAAAGACATAAATGACAAACAAATATAATTTCCCGGAAAGTTCAACACGTACAATAGTAATGAAGTTTTTTTAAGTATGAATAAAGCCACTCAAGTTCTTCTAAAATTATGAATTTTCACTGGGTATATTAATCTTTAAGTTTTCTTATTAATAAAAAGGTCTAGAAAAATAACGTGTGATGTATTTAAATATTTTTTTTATTTCATAGTATAGATTTTTGTAATTTTTTTGTTCTGAAAGCTAATTCATGTAGACTTCTCTTTGGAGCGTATATTTAGATCTTTCCCACAAAAAATTAATTTCTCAAAATTACATTTATACTCTAAAGAGCTTATGGGCATACAAAATGCTACTAGTTTTCAGTGAACTACTTCTATTGTATTGTTCATATGATTTTAATTTTAACTTTTTAATGACGAACACACACCCACTAATCTACCTCTAGGTCACACAATATGTCGGTAATTAAATGGTATTAGCGACCTTATCTAAAGTGGCATGCATTCATATTATGTATCCAAGGCACACAAAACTCGATGACAAGAGGTTGAGAGTTCAAAGGGATAGTCTGGTACATGGTAAGTAGTAGGTTATGATAATTTTATTATGGGAAAATAAAAAAAATTAAAAAAAAAACTGTTAAAAAAACTATGCGAGAAACCCAAGGTTTGCAATCTCCATGATCCTCTTTTCGAAAAATAATGAAGGAACAAAACATGTGGATTTGCATGAGTTTCAAGGGAATACACATTACAAGAAAATCAAGAATTACCAACTTTATATCACTTGGTTGATAATTACCATGGTTTTGAAAACTGAACCGGCGGTGGGACCGGGAACCGGTGGTCGGACCGGTTGAACCGGTTTTTTTAATATATATTTTTATTTTTTTAATCTTTACATATATTTATAAAATAACTTATAATTTTATCCTGTTCTTATATACGGTCCGACCGGTTGAACCGGTCTGACCATCGGACCGGTAAGACGTTTGGTTCACTGTCCGGTCCGGTTTTAAAAACATTGATAATTACTGATGGATCAACAACTAAAAACTAAAAATACAAAGTAAGTAAATTAACAAACACCCCTTTGTAATTACCGACGTGGGTCAGTCTAGCTTGAATAGGTTAAGAATATGAAAACTATTTTCTGACGGATCTTCCTTCGGTAATCAACTGCCGCACATGTTAAAGGTAAGATTTTGGGATAAAATTCTGCTCACATTCAGTGCTAACTAAGTTCATATATAACAATTATCCTTAGCTTCCCAAGATGTCATAAAAAATAAGTGGAGGTTTTAGATTCAAATCTCACCTGTGATAAAAATAAAAGATGCTTTAAGTTGGGTCAGAGGATTTTTTCTCACCTAATGTGAGTTTTCTCCAGGTCTCAAATTTCGTACTTGATTAATGATAATGATCGATTGGACTAGTGGTCTGTTAGTGATCTAGTTAGCCATTAAAAAAACATTAATTTCATATGCACTAACTTAAACTTTTTATAAGTGGTATCCAATCATTAATCTCTTTCAAAACTTGTAAATGGTTACCTCTATGTGCTAAGTGAAATCTCTTACTTAGTGCTAAACTTTTTAGGTGTGGTATAGTAGTAAGTAAATGATTTCTCTTTAATAAAGATCTTAGGTTATCATGTTATGATTTATTGTACATGGTTGGTTAACAGGATATTAACGGGTTTCATGAGTTTTTTCAATAATAACAACTTAGTTATAGGGAAACAGAATGTATTTATGTATATATGTGCTTTTTGAGATAATTAATAAAATCACTTTGGAATCTTTACTATTTGACACTTATGATCACCAAAAAAGAAGTTTTAGTTTAATAAATTTACTTAGGACCATATCTAGAGTCTAAATTTGAAATATCTATAGTGTATTGGTCATTGAAATATACATCCATTAGATACCATCGTTTATCACATTTTATCAACCTTTTGATCACCTTCTTTACTTTCTTCCTTTTTCCTTGTGCCAACAACTTATACATATATAGTTCAAATGCATTCAATAGTTCTTTTCAAAAAAAAAAACAAATAATCTTGTTCATGTGTACATTGAGCAGAAGCACTAAAAACTGGCATATGTGGTTTGCATAACAATGAAAAAATGCTAGGGAGATTCATGCAATCACTACTCAAGGATCGCGGTATATACCAATGGAAGACTTTACAATCGCAATGATCTATTAACTTATCGGCTACTTAAGATGTTAGAAACTGTCTGCTGATTAATAACTTGACAATATATCCAAAGCAAATGACAGAGAATAACTTCATCTAATCATTGATCGAAAGCGCTGAGCTTCTCCTTCAACTTTTCACCATCTAGTTTATGATCCCCTTGTACCTGTTAACACAATAAAGAGATGATAATCAGCACACAATAACAATTTTGAAAATTGATTTGAGGGACAGAATAATAATAATAATATATGTACCTGAAGATGCAGGGTGCTTAATAACATCCCATCTCGCGAACATTTGAAGGTCGTCACATTTTTCAAAATAAGCTCATCTTCTTCCTGCTCTAAGTACTCCAAAACCTTAGACAATAAGCTAATCTTCTTATTATTGCTCATATGATCTGCTGATGATATCAGCTGGATGACAGCTTCTTTGTCATCTAAAATGCTCACAGAAGATACGACCGATGATTCAGCGCTTTGTCTCTTAATGCCAAATTGCCCTTGTCTTGTATTAACAGTTGATGATGAATATGACATCAGTTTTTCCCTTTTACATCTTAATGTCTCCACTTCCTTTCGTAGTTCGGGTATGTATTTCAGCACACGCGATACTGTCCTTGGAATACTTAGCTTTTTCTGTTGCAAAGGGAATTATTATAAATATATCTCTTTAGTTTTGAGGACTTATAGTAGAGAACGATAGTTATGAATATTGTTTTATAATAGATAATAGATAAGGTAAGTACCTTTTGATCACTTGAAATGGGCAGCAATGAGCTAAGAAATGCATATAACTCATTAACCCTCTTACGGCGATCTCTTTCACTCGCGTTGTGATTAAGCTTTTTCGCCACCATCATCTCGTCGCCAGTGGCACCACCAGTGGCGCCTTCGCCAGAAGAATGCGAATGTTCTGGTGTTAGATCGCGCTTGATTTGATCATATGTATGAAAATCAAGAAGTGTGTTGTATGAGTTTGCTTCATTGCAATGATGATGAAGATTTTGGGTGATGAGGTCCTCCAAAGCCCATCCATGAGTTGTTGAAAGCAATGGAGGGGTTAGTGCTAGCATTTAATTATCTGTATTTCTTTCAGTGTTGTTTTTGGAATGGAATGCTTCTTGTTGGTTCAGGTTTGATAACAAAGTGAGGAGGGTGTAATGTTGTATTTATAAAGGCATATCCACTTGTATTGTAAACTACTTTGACAAATTTGAAAGCTTTTAAAAACATTTTTATTTAATAAGGATAAAAGCAAGAATGAGTTTGCCGTTTTAGATACAAGTATAATCAACCAATAGATCCACAATCGTTGCACATAGATTTCTTTATCTATTGGTCTTACTATATTTAAGTATTGTCATTATTTTTGGTATTTGTTGTTTTCTTATAATTAGTTTATAAAGGGTTTGAGACGGATAGTCTACAAAATTCTCAGTTTTATCTGTGTTTATTTTTCTAGGTCAATTGCTTTGGCACATAAAACCTCTTTGACACAACAAACAAAAACTGAAAAAAGCAAAGACAAAATCCATTGGATTTGGAGACAATTTTTTTTCTACAATCATAGAAAGCAACCGATCAAGTAAAAAATGAAAGCCCACATGTCGTTGGAGTCCATCAAACCCGTAGCTGAGGGGGGCCGATGATCATAAAAAAACACACATTGACGAGTCCTTAAAGAACAAAACTTAAATAAATGACCTGAGAATTACAAGGTCTACTGAGAACTGAAGAGACGGGGTCAAGTGGATCAAGATTCAAATTAAGGAGAAAGATTGTAGGCTTAATTTGGATCATATAAAAATTATTAATTATATTTGCAATACTTTTTTACTATTGTTTGAATTATTTTTGTATGAAGTGTTTAAGATGGATTTTTTTTTGGAACTGCAAAAGCTGCTTTTATTAATAACAACGTCATCTACAAACAAGTTGTTAGTAGAAAAAAATACGTTGTATAAGCTCTCGGTTACATTAAAACTACTGGTTATTTATCAAACATTTATTTTTCTAGGCTAACTTCTAATAATATTTTAATCTCTCTTCTCCCGAGATATTAGAAACACAAATGAAAAAGGAATAGGGGTTGGACATATGATCCTTAAAAACACGTCCAAAACAATGATGGAAAACAAGTAGGGCAAACGGGTTAGGTCAAAGTATTAGATTAAATCCTAATTAACAAAATTGAATTTTAAGAGACTGCTAATACGATTAGATTAATAATAAATATAAACTGTGGTGAACTAAAGGTTCGTAGCATTTTTAAACAAATAGTTAGGAAAGATTAATAATAATTTTAGCAATATAGTAGATTATAGTTACAACTCACAATGCTGGTGACCAACATTTTAAGCACTTTGGATTGGTTTAAACAAAGATGCTTCTTAATTAATTAAGGATCAATAACTTTATTCTGCTTTTATAAAAACAAATACTAACATGTTATTATTTTTTATATATGGAATTTTGAGGCAGGAATCTATATACATGCACTTTTTTTATTTTCATGTTTACATTGAAGAAAAAGACGTTTTAGATTTATTGTTATAATATATGTTCTTTAATTAGTAGTGAAATTTCTTTATCATATTATAATCAAGTTTGCAGAAGTTGCTACGCGTTGACATGTAGGTGAACGGTGCAGTTGTAGTCACGAGTATTCGGACCAGGCAGATAGTATTCGGAGAGTACCGGAAATTGTAAGTTATAAAGAGATTAATTTTCGGGAAATTATACATTTGTCAAATATCATAATGTTTACTAGTATTTTATAACAAAATATGTGAATATCAATATAAATCAAAAGGATATATATTGAAATACTAAAGTAAATTCAGAAATCGATATTCATTAGTAATCATTTAATTCTCGTATATCAATATATTTCCGTGAAAACAGTGAAACTCCAACAAGAATCGATGGAAAACAGCAAAAATCAATGAGAAAACGTGAAAATCATATTTGACCGAGTTCGGCCAACTATCTTTGAGTAGGACCGCTACCGAGTAATATTGACCGAGTTGAAGAAAACAGCCTAGACACCTTATCGAGAACCGAGTACTCGCAACACACTCAACCATCTAGACCGATTCTTACGAAACTTAGTATCATATTATGTTATATAACTATAGACATATACATGTAACATGAATATTATATTAGACCATTATCATGTGGTTGGTTGATTTTTCTTGTTCAAGATCACAACTGGTTATGTCCGGTCCATTCAAGTCTGAGAATAAGTTTTTTAACTAGTAAAATACAAAGGCTACTTGTAACATAAGAAAAGACAAATCACATATGTTAGGTTGTTTAATATGTAAGTTGTTTTATATGTTAATATACTTAGTATGTTAATTTAATCCTTTATTATAAAAAGTTGACAAACCCCTTGGAGGATGTGATCGTGTGGAGCTCGTGCAATACACAAGCTTTTGGCTTATGCGTCCATCGCAAGCGTAAAATTGCATATGGTATCCACACTTTTTATTTTTTAATCAACTGTAAAAAACAACTTTATTCTATAACTTTATTTAGATAAAGTTAAGGCCTTTGATTAATGGCATACACAAGCTTTTGAAGATTTTCGAAAAAACAAAATGGGTTCGTTTCTTTTGTCGGTAAAGTTTTTATTAATAAAACTAAAAATAATTGTTTACTTTTTAATTTCGTGGTTAAAGTTATTACTAAAAACTATACTAATTATTTCCGTCATTAAATATATAATTAGAATTATAAAAATATAACTCAAACATGTGTTGTATGTGTGCCTAATCTTGGTCAATAAATATGATCGAGAGATCTTTCTGGAAAACTAATGGCACGGACTTGTTTAAATGCTCAGATAAGATCTTTTATAAAGTGCCGTTAAATCCACCTTGCGACATCGTTATAGTTGCAAGTTTCATGATAAGATACTCATAGTGTTTTCATCTTTTTTGTTTTAAATCACTCGGTCTCTATCTTTCTCTCTCTTTTTCATATCACTAGATCTCAAGCCACCACACCGCCTTTCTCTATCGTCTCACCCACATCCATACACCACTTGGAATGATTGTTGGAATTGACGATAATATATTGTTGGAATCAATGGCTTAAATTAAATCACTCAGTAGGTGCACACATGTTGTCTCACATAAGAACTTATGTGTGATTGAATATATTTGGTTGTAATATTAGTTGTAACGGTTATTGGAATTGATCATCACAGAATATAACTTTAATTCCCCCAAGTGCGCACTTGTGTTACATAAGAACATGTTTACTAGACATGCATATTTGAAATTATGTTATTTTAAACGACATTAACTAACACCACATTGCCCTATAATAGCTTTAGCAGAGGAACGAGAAACAACTTATTGTTTCTTTTTTTTTCCAATATACTAAAGAAGTTCCGAACATAATACAATAACTTGTGACTAATTTCCTAGATCCAAAACACTCACCTTAATGTTACCTGAATATGCAACCAGATTGATGCTTATACTCTTACTAAACAAGATACCCCATCAAGAGAACCTTTAAGGCACTTAAGAAGTCTAAGAGCAAAATACAAATGAGATTGGGTACAAGAGAACCTTTAAGGCACTTAAGAAGTCTAAGAGCAAAATACAAATGAGATTGGGTAGACATACATAAACTAACTCAAAAAATGCACATGCAGGTCTAGTACGTGACAAGTAAATTAATTTAATTTTCAAGTAACTTTTGACACCTTGTTATATTTTTAACATTGTTTCATATTTTTTACAAAATGTACAACGTAAAATTCAATTCAAATGGAATTTTAACTCGTTCACAACCACTTAAACTAAATTCAATAAAAAACTCTATACGATATTTCCTCTAGAAGAAATAAACACCTAAATCAGACCTAACAAATTTATACCAAGCAAGTATTAGCAGACCAATATCTTTTATCACATATCTAGACTATGATAAATGTTATAAAGAAAGACATTATTAACATCTAGTTGATAAAGAGACCAATTCTTCTCTATAGTTAAGCTAATAACTACACTAACAATTACCTTTTTTAACAACCAAAGAGAAGGTCTTGTCAGAGTTAATCCCCTCTCTCTTGTTGTATCCTTTTGCAACTAGCCTAGCTTAATCACGGTCTATTTTTCTAGAGGAATTATACCTGGTCTTGTAGACCCACCGACACCTAATAGGTTTTCTTCCTACCAAGATATCTACTAATGTCCAACAAATGTTCCTACTTAAAGCTTCCATCTCCACATTCATGACATTCACTAATTAACATCGGACGCAACCTCTTTAAAGTTTCTAGGTTCAAAAGTTTTATTTAAAGTTGTGGTAGAGCCTAAATTTTAGTTGAAAGGATGGAGTAATTAACTACTTTTTAACAAACATCACACTTTACCCTCGACAATAAAATCATTAAACCCTTAGGAGAGACTTTTTCGTTACGAATATTGTTAGTTATAACTACCTCACTTCTGCTAGAATTTATTTTGTGATGCTACTTTATCTCAACCATGCCATCAATCCTAGTTTGAGGCTACTGACACTCAGCCAATGTCACATCCCGACGGAAGCGTGAAATGCTTGGGTGTGACTTCTCAGTTCACAACACATTGATTATAACATATCATACAATCACCACAACATACTAAACATAACATATCATTATCTTATGTTTTTAGGTTTAAATTTACAAAATTTAGTCTAATAGTTTAGAATTATACATTAGTAATTCTACTTCAAAACACACATCTTAACAAACACCTAAATACACATCTTAACAAACACCTAAATACACAACTGTCCTATGTAACCAAACCAGTCATCGATCAGATTGAACGTATACACGAAACTATAAAACATGTTGATTACCTGAAAAAGACATACTCAAACAGTCAACATAAAGTTGGTGAGAATATAAGTTTTTCCAATAACATGACATCATTTAATTGATGTCACATAAACAAATCAACAACCAAACCTACTTATATGCCAAGAGATTTATAACTGTCTAATATAAAACACAGAATCAAATAATATACCATCTTAACCCTTATTTGGCAGATGCAAGATTGACATATTCCTAAACGGTCCCTCATCCGAATTAATGGTTGTGTTAAAATGACAACGATTTATCAAAATTTAGCATCAATATTAGTAACAATAGTATGTTTTTTCCCCAAAAATTTATTAAATCAAAAAGGGGCTATGTTACTTACCTTCTTTCCAGCCAAGTTTCAAATAATTCCTATAAAATAATTATTTGTTAGAGTGAAACAAATTTCTTTAAAATTTGTGGTATTGTATATCGTTAATTATGAAAATTTCCAAACTAATAGCTACTATTTTCTTAAAATTATCAAAATTTGGTAGCAGAAACATTCAAAAATCTAATTTATCTCAATAAAATTTAGATTAATAATTCATAATAGACAATTTACTAAACTATTTACAAGTTTATAATAATCGGTAGAAATAATTAAATGTCTCTAAAAATTACGAAAGAAATTCATACACACTATTCTATTCTGTATGTCTATTTTATGTAAATTTTCATGATTTATGATTTATCCTACTGTTTTACCATTTTTTTTTCCTTTTATTAATTCTTCTAAGATATAAAACTTTGTCATGTTTGTGAATTAATTCATGAAATTTATTCTGTAATTCTAATATAACATAAGGATCATAATATAAATTTCTCAGATTTTTATTGAGTCCATATCGTTTGTTAAGTATATCCTTTAATTTTCTCAATTAAAGCATATAGATTAATATATTTCACATAAATATATCATATTTTCCAGTTTATTATTTTTAATATTTTCTAACAAACTTCTGATTTTTGTTCCCACAATCACAGTTGTTTTAATATATAAACTAATTTACCTAGTTAATCATAAAATAACAATTATTTCACATTTTAAAACCCTTTGTTCTTATTTGAATCTTTTGTTTTTGTAAAAATCTTAAACTTTTTGTTTCATAGACATTTGTTACTGATTTTTGTTGAAAATCAAAAAGTTTTATTTATCCTTAATGATGAACGTAATAAGGGTTTGTATGTATGTTGAATACATACATGATTTTAAAAGCTTTTAATCACAAGAACTTCATGATCCTACCTTGATTGTATAGAAGAAAAGAGTGTTAGATAAAGAAATCTTCAATTCTTCAAGCTTGTGATATGGGTTCTTGAGCTTGGATGATTCCACAAAGATGTTGGTGGTTATTGGAAGATGATTTTATGGTGGTGTGATGGTGATGTTGAAACCACAAGAACAACAAAGCATGGTGATGGTGGATGATGATAATGATGATGATGGAGGTGATGGTGAGTTTGGGTTGGTAAAGAGAGTGCTATAGAGTAAAGTTGATGGTTTTGATGAGGTGGTGTCAAGTGAGATGGAGAAAATCGAGGATGGTGATGGTTGTGGTGGTTTGCGATGGTGATGGTTGTGGTGGTTTGCGATGGTGGTGTTTGTGGGTGTATAAAACCGAGAGAGAGCCAAAGGGAGGTGGCGGTCGAGGATGGTGATGGTTGTGGTGGTGGCTGAAGACTCCCAAGTAGTGGAGTTTATCATCGTTAGCCATATTGTTTAGGGTGACGAGGTGTAGGTTATAGTTATGCTTAGTTGTTGTTTTAGGAGATAAGTGGCAAGGTTTGAAGGTGGTTTAGTGTTAGGTTGGTGCTAGGTTTCAATCAAGGAGGCTAATGATTCATTTATTCGTTAAGCTAAGGTTAGTCACTTAGTTTAGTTGTTAATCTAGATTAATGGATGTCCTAATGAGTTAATAATGTTAAAGTTGTGTTTTTGTTAGTGTTTAAATGTTTAAGATTGGTTTAGTTTTTGTTTTTGACATACTATTTGTAGATGTTAACTTGATTAGTAATTAAGTTTTAAAGCTTAGTAATTAAAACATCTAATATTCAGGTGCTAGTCATATAATCTTAAGATTTGATGATCATAAGATTCATATACATAAATATGTAACACTTATGCATACATGCATGAATACTCACATAATCATGCAAAAAAATAATATGAAAAAATCATATAAGATTAATCACATAAACTTACCTTAACAAATTCTAATAAAGTAGGTAGGTTTAGACTATTTACTTAGAATAGTTTTTAAAAACGTTTAATGTACCTAACCTTGATGTAGGGTTGTCAAAACCACACCATCACCTGAAACTTGTTCATATTGTAAGGCCCCGTTCCCGGGAAGTCTTATAGTTGGTTAATCATAACATAAAATTATTTTAATAGAAAATTTTTGTAGCAAAATAAAATATATTCACTTAAAACTTGTTGTTCATATTGTAATCATACATTTATCTTTCAAAATAGAATAAAAATATAGTACTTTGTCCTAAATTACAATAAAAGATTTCATAAACAGGAATGTCATCCATTGCCCTCCAAGTAGCTCACAACCGGGTGACATCCTCAGCATCAATATTTACCTGCCAACTATTATACATAAAAGTCAGCTTTACTGAGTGAGTTTTAGTTTTAGATAAACTAAGAAAATATAAACTTTATCCTTCATTTAATGACCACACATACATCATAATACATAATATTTTGCGTCTTAATAAGCATGTTCATTATCTTTCATTCTTTTATTATCTTTCACTTCATCATAAACGAGACTGTACAAAGCAAGAGCTCTCTGTTGATCGACAACGAATGTCGATCCCTGTCGGTACACATAAACATGGTAGCTAACCCCCGACAGTTGATCCACACTACAAGGCACATAGCCCGCTCATGAATACGGATCCATCATCATACATCAGACTTATGTAAGTGAAGTCTATCATAGTGCTTGCAAGACTTTTTATCATCATACGGGCGCGGGGTAACGTTCGTTAAGTTCCACTTCCCATTAATATTTTCTTCCACTTAAATATATAATACTTAACTTTTTACGTCCAAATCCTTAGTTTATCATCCATAAAGCTATATCTAAGCTTTTTACATGATTTCATATGTAAACATGTGACCTTTATGCGATTCTTTGCAACTTTTCAAAACCCAAAACCCTAGAATTCGGGTTTGATCTACAGAGGGGTTTAAAGGCTGAGTCTTACATTGATTTCTTGCTCATTTCTTGTGGTTTGATTCTCAATCACCCAGATCTTCAATCCCTTAACCTTTAAAGCTCCAAAACTTAAGTTTTCTTTACTTTCTCTCTCCACTCTCTCTCCAAAACTTGATGGCTAGGGTTACAAATGAGGATGATGGCTAATTAGGTGGGTTAAGGGGTTGATTATGGGCCTTTAATTACTTAGGTTCTTGCCCATAGGGCTAATTGAGCCCATGATCCAATTTCCTTCCTTTATTTCTATTAAATAACCATTAGTTAAGCCCATTATCACTGATGTCTCGTTTTGATTTTTTGGGGTGTTACACTACACCAAAAGATTCATCATAATCACGTCATATATTCTCCTAGCTAGTAATGGACGTGAACGTCCACGTAAATGCTAAGATCCCCCAAGTCCAAGGTTATCCACACACATAGCTTCTCTATATATTCAAACCAACCATTGTACAGGTTGAATTTATACACGAAATTATAAAACATGTTGATAACCGGAAAAAACACACTTAAATAGTCAACATAAAGTTGGTGAGAACATAGGTTCAATTAATGACATATTTTTTCTTGATTGATGCAATATAAACAAGTTCACAACCAAACCTATTTATATGTCAGGTGATTCATAACTGTCACAAATATAAATTACCGAATCAAATAATATAACATCATGACCACTTATTTGGCAGATCCAGGATAACATGTTCCTAAGTAGTGCTACTTATATTATCTGTCAGTTCCTTATATGAATTAATAATTGTGTCTTATGGTAATCAATGGCAGTAAGTTATCAAAATTCTCATTTATAGTAGCATCAATTATGGATGTACAAAAAGTTCATGGCTCGAAACTCGCTCGAAGTTTGCTCGAAAAAAACTTGGCTCGAAAAAAGCTCGAATCTAAACGAGCCGGCTCGACTCGGCTCGAATTCTAAACGAGCCGAACTCGAGTCAGAGTTAGCTCGGTTCGAGATCGTCTCGTGGCTTGGTACGTTGGCTCGGGTTGTGACTCGGTGCATATAATATATATATATATATGCATATAATATATATATATATATATATATATATATATATATTTATATAGTATAATTATTATTATTACTACTACTACTATTATGATTATTATTTTTATATTAGGATTTTAAAATTATTTTCTTAAAAATAAAAATGGATTCTTTTTAGAAACATTAAGTATTTTGTTTAAAAATATATAACTTGATAGTAAATTGTTTATATTCAAAATAATGATCTTTTATCCCATAAGTACGGAGTACCCAACAAAATGTAAAAGCCCTAATATATATTTTTTTGTGTTTTCATATAAACTAATGTGAAAAATTAAAAGACAATTTTAATTGAGCCAGCTAGAAAATGCTACGAGCTGGCTCGAGCTTTTCACGAGCCGAACTTGAACTGATGTTTTGAGCTTGTTAAAATTTTAGAGCTAGCTCGGCTCGGCTCGATAAGCTTCGAGCTCGAGCTTGAACCCATCATGGCTCAGCTCGACTCGTGTACAGCCCCTAGTATCAATAATAAAACACACATTATGTTTTTCAGCTAAAAAATTATAAAAAAGAA
>BJCM01090640.1:0-11719 GCA_018326385.1 Flaveria bidentis | reverse complement strand
TCATGCGAATGGACCATGCTAATGGACCATACGCATGAATACTTCATGCTAATGGACCAGTCGCACGACTGAACCAGGAGACTAGATCAGTCGCACGATAAAGACATAAGATTGACTCAGTCGCACGACTGGACCTTCAGTCGTGCGGATGGATCAACCGCATGTTTCAGTCGCACGACTGAACCATGTTAATGGTTCAGTCATACGAATGGAAAACCATAACCTATATATACCACTTAATTCGTGGGAAAACGTAAAAATTCGAATACCTACGCATATAATCGTACCCTAGCCGTCCAGAGACTCAAGAACACCTGTTTCAAGTTCATAGATCACAGTTGATTGTGTTCTAATCATTCATAATGTTACGTTAATCGTTAGATTGATCTTAACTGTGTTCTCCCTGATTGGATCGCCAATCAAATAGGATTCCGCACTATTTGTGTTGGTATACGCGCATAATCAGTTAGTACTCCGTACCTAAACGGTCCTAACACTTTGTGTTGTTTTGCTACTTATTATATTATTATCAATTCTTAGTAAAGACTCTGTTTCATCTTATCTGAGTGTAGTATAAGTGAGTTTTAGAGAAATCGAAGTGTTAAGTGAGAAAAACTAATCCTGCAATTAATATCAGAGCTTCTTAGGCTTTTGATTGTGAGATCTTACCATCCTAATCAACCTGTTTTTCACTCTTTCTTATACCACACTCAAAATAACCCTCAACAAGTCTGAAGTAGAAATGGGGATGACCCCATTTAATTAAATCTCAACATACATCTTTAATTCTTCATATTTTATAATGGTTAAATCCTTGGCTTAAGCTTGAAGTCCACCCATTAACATGTTAATAAATAAAATATTGTCAGTGATCTCCCATTCTCATATTAATAAACACGTACCCTTAAATAAAATAATTTATATGAATAAAACTCTTTACTCGATCGGAGCAATTTTTATAAAACATACAGGTGTAACGCTTCTCTTGTGAGGCAGTGCTTGTTTGAGAAGGGGCTTAAGGGTGGGCTTAAGGGTGGGCTTGTCAAACAAAGCATATATCAACTTATTTCAAAAAGGTTAGTTCTTTGAACAAACATCAGGTTTCAACACCCCACTTTTACTACTAACATTTTCTTCACTTTGACGGTTCATCAGAAATTTGATGTTCTTGTATAGACATGATAACTCTAGTAATTACCCACCACATTTCCGGTGTTTTTTGCAATCACGATTAAAGAACCAAGAAACATTGCTCCCATCATTTTCATGACAATTCTAAATCAATTACAAAAGGAAAGCTTCACTTGGATCTGAACAAGCTTCTAATTGATGGTCAAGCTTTCCTTTCAACCTTAAACAATTAAACTTCTAAATTGAGCCCCTTGATGCAAATCCATTGCTTTTTGCTTCTTCGGCCAATGGGCAAGGTTTCCTTCTCCGCCACTGGTGGTGCTACACATGGTTGGGGTGGGGTTGCTTGGTTTTGTTGTATTGAATCATAGGAAAAAGTGATGTCAAGATTAAGTTGACAAGAATAAATAGAAGTTAATAGGAAAATATAACATTGTTAGATAGTTAGACTACATAAAAGTAAATAAATAAAATCAAAGAATGGCATAAAAAAGAATAACTAAGATAAAATGTAGAGGCGCTAATTTATAATTTATCATAGATAATATTCAGCATGAATTCAAATTGACCAGGAGTTTGTCTTTACTTGGGTATAGCTATAAGTTTTACCACTGACTAAATCACATTCGATATAATCATACTGAATATTTATTTGTTAAGCACATCAATCTTAACGTAGGAACACTGAAAACTGTATAAGCTAAACACAACCTGTAAAATCCATTTATCTAAATGAATCACACGCATTGATTGGTTATAAATAGGTTGGGGGCATATATTAGTTAAAAGTAGTCGTCAAAAAACTGTAAACTGAATATAATAATGACGCAAATAGAATTCATAGAAGTTGTCATCAATCTGGGAGCAGTAATTGAATTGATATAAGATACAAAAGTGAAAGAAAGTAGAGATAACTAATCAATAGCCATAGCATCAGCACTACCACCAGCAGCGTCCTCCACAATGTTCTTGTTCTCATAGATTGCCGCCATTCGCATTTCCTCAACCATACTTTTTTGATCTTCCTCGATGGTGTTCTGTAACTCGTCAACCTGCATAAGACATTATAAAAATATTGAGAACAGTAACATTTGCCAAAAAAGTACAAAATTATTGTAACATGTGAAACCCTGATCTCAAATCTGTTTATGGGATAAACCAATCAGCAACCAACACTTTAACCAACATTTCATGTTAAACATCCAAAAATGTTTTGTTTAGACATCATGAAGCTAGAAGTCCCTGACATCTGAGAATCTATATCTACTGTCATATAAAGGTGCTAAATAGGCCGTGTTCGCTGGTGGGTGGATCAAAACCGACACGAACCTGAAAATCATGCCAAACACATGAACCCGAACACAACACGCGTATTCACGATAAAATTTCGAATTTACAACCAACACTGCAAATGCATATAAACAATAATGTTTAAACTATAAACCTGATGCCCATTTCTCTTTCATCTTTTATTCAATCAAATTAAAGATGTGACATAAAGCAATTTTTATATTAGAAAATAATAAACAGGTCGCCTGCTGGACCAGCAAAGCAACCTGCACTTGACCCGTTTAGCTAAACGCATTCTCAGGTTCATATGAAAACTGACTGAACCTCTTTAGGCTAAACCTAAGGTCACAAACTATGTGTTAAGTTCTTGTCGTGTTTTCATGTCATGCCAGAAAATCACACCCTTACTGCCATACATCGAGTTTTAACTAGAGTTCATGTTCCAATATAAAGTATAAGGATGACTATTTTACTAATTCTCTACCAATCAAGTGTTTTGATGAGCATAGACATCTATGAACATATTAAAATGTGATACAACATGGGAGATTATTGATATAAATTTTACTTTACTGACAACGTGTGAGAATCTTTAAGTAAACTTAAAGAATTCTTTGTATATAAATATTCTTGTTGATTAATGGGTTACATATTAGACAATAGACAAGAAAAGTCACAAAATTGTAGACAAGCAAGCATAAATGAAGAGTGACTAATAATGAGCTGTATTAGAACCTCGTCTATCCCCATATTCAGTTTAATGATATTTTATAGATATATGACTTTGTTTTTCAGATGAAGAGATGGGTGATTCGTTGGTGTAGTGAGCACAATAAGGATAGCAAATACTATAAGAAAGAGTAAACCCACTGAAATCTAAACATACAAACCAACAAACCTACCCAGTATCTTGGTTTAATCAAGCAAGAAGCGCACCGAGGCGTAAAGCACTAAAGCACAGAGCTTTTGGTACGCGAGGTACATGCTATTAATATCATATTTTTAAATTAATTCTATATCTATTTACACCTAAATTACACATGTTATAATATATTTTATGTCAAAAAAGAAAAATCTTTAAACATCAAGGGTGTAATCTGTAACTTAGTAAAAATAGAAAAGCCCTTTTAACCCTAAATCTCCATAATCAGCGCCATCTTCATTTTTGTCTACCTCTCCAATTTTCCTCGCTCATTTAACCAAGAGAAGCATCACTCCCATCATCTTCATCCTCCATCTCCTTTCTAACTAATTCTAAATAGAGCATGATAGAGGTACATCCTTCATCTTCAAGCTTGTCCATCACCGATCTGATCTCAATCTCCGGTAAGTTTCAAGTCCAATCAACTCAAAAGGAAAGCTCTTAAGCCCAAGAGCCAAAGCGCGCGCTTTTTGTATGTAGGTGCGCCTAATGTTACCAAAAGCCCGACCTGCGCCTGAGGCCGCTTTGCGCCTAAGCGCGCCTCAGGCACACTTTATAAAACTAAGCCTGGTATATCCCACGCATAGTCGGACTATGTGTAGGATCTGGGAAAGGTAGGAAGGAGACATGCCTTTCCTTTAACCAAAAACATAGAGAGGTTGCTTCCAATGAGACCCCTAGCTCCAAAAATTTTAAAAATAATAATGACACAAGTATCATGTAATAGGTAGCATATAGAGATACAATACACAATAGGGTAATAATAAGATAATCATAATGAGGTAGTGTACATAAATAGAGCATATCCTAAGCTATCATACAATAGGATAGCATGCAAAGGTACAAGTACGTGAAGACTAAATGGGTCACGGGGATAAGAAAATCTCTAGCTAAACTAAGTGAAATAGAGTATGCACACAAGTTGATCAACATAGACCTAAAAAGAACAAAAGTATATAAATAAACCAAGGCAAGATATACTTGATAAACCAATGTCTCCCTAAGCAACAAATACAGTAAAACACACCTAAATAGGTAGGTCTCAATCCCCTCTAGAAGTACATAACCTTAAAGCCATAGTTGTCAATAGCGAATAACGGTAAATAGCGACAAGCCACCTAAATGCTACGTAGCGAATAACGGTAAATAGCGATCGCTATTTCGTGTTTAGCTAATTAAGTAGAATAATATGCAAGATTGTTTTACATTCAATAGATAAGCATGTTTAGTAATAAAGTAGTAGGAAATCTAAGCAAAGACCCCTAAAATAGCTAAAATACTTGATTACAAATCATCTAAATCTCATATTTACCAAATAAAAATTAAAATAAAATAAAATAAAATAAAAATAAAAAAATATCTCTAGGTAGTCGCTATTTACAAATAGCGAGGGAATGGCGCCACGCTACATATCGCGCTATAGCGGTCGCTATAGCCGCTATTGACAACAGGGCTTAAAGCCACAGTAAGGCATGACATATTATCTCTCAATCTCTCACAACAAATTTTGAACCAAATCAGCTCTCAATCACTATCTATATATTGATCTCGTTGTATGAGATGATCAATGACAAACAACTCTCAACTCCGGTCCTCACACACTCATGATAACTTTCTTTAGAGTTTCACTAGAATCCCCTCTCAATCACAGCTTTTCTTTAAGGTGTAGACCTGTATTTATAGAGACCAAGAGTCATCTCTAGTTGCTCATCAGTATCATCTACACTACCCTCTCCGTCACTAAGAGTTAGATGTTAGTTGTCTCCACGAGTAACAACTAGCAACCACCCCTTCGTCAATAAAACTAGTCATCTACAATTGTCGTCACAGTAGCTTGCATCTGCTTTTGCTTTTGCTCCTTTCTTTATTTAGTAGAACTGAGAGTTAGTAACCACCGGTGGTCATGTGCTAATGTCCGATTCTTCCTATTGGTCAGATCTTCTCTTTATCAGCGTCTTTATGTCAATGAAAACAGCACGTTAGGCACTTATTGATCCACCTTCAGCAAACATCTTGATTTCTTTGGTAGCAAACATCGTTACTCCTAAGAACTCTATCGCATGTTTCAGAACAACTTTTCATCGAAATATATCTATAAAATGCATTAGGACCTAACAATCTTCCCCTAATTGCATTAGTCCCATTGGTTATACGCGTTAGTTCCATTCTACATATCGACCAGCCTTCTCTTCTCCAGCATCTATATGTTTGCGAAAGCAACACGTTAATCACTTATTAATCCACCTTCAACACCATAGTGATCTCCATCACTAGCAAACACTCGGGGAAAACTGATATATTGCATGTTTCAAAACAATTCTTCATCAAAACAAATCTATACAATACATCAGGACCTAACAATCTTCCTTTATTTGATGATGAAAAATGCATAAAACATAATATTAGAATTTAGAATAACTTTTGAGACAAAATTTACAAATAGTCTTCAAGTCTCTTTCACAAGTAGCTAAAAATTTTACTCAATACTTGTGAGTAGTCTGCATCATTTCATTAGCACAAAAGAACATAGAATAGTTGTACTTTGAGCAATCATCTCGCCCTCAATTCTTGACTCCACTGCAGTTGCTTAGATTCTTCTCTCTTCAAAGATTTTAGTGATAACATTAGTCAGAATAAGAGTTCTAATTTCACTAGAGTAGAAGTTTGATGATATGAACTTGGCAATTTTAATGCGCACAAACCATTGTAAGGGCTTCTTCCTTCTGGCCTAGAAGCTGAGAATCCTTATACACTTACTATTGAATACGTCAACACATCTTCAATGACCATATAGACATACATCTATGTTGAAAAACTTGATCCTGTTAATGTTTTAATAATGTTATTTTTTCAACATGCTTAATTAATTTCCTCTAGTATGAGGATCAAAGAACATCATTATCATTCTTATTAGCTCATAGCCAGTTATTCTCATTATCTTTTGTTGAAAAGCAAAAGAACATTTCAATAGATTTAGTTTATTCGTCATTGACATCGAAAGCCGCTAGAATTTGTTGTGCAGATCGATAGGTTCGAAACACAAGAAACTAATTCACTAGCATCAATGTTGTAAAAATCGATAAACGCTAGTCAAGGCGGTGAGGTACCGACTAGGGATTCATCAAGAGTAATTGGGATTAATCGAGATTAATCGGATTGGAGTTTTTATATATAAATTTTAGTTTTATATATAGAAACAAATAATTTTACATGTAACTTTAATAAAAATGTTTAGATTTACATATATACACGCATTTTGCCCGAAATTTCATGTTTTTCCTGAAATTTCTGAGATTCCGTCGCAAATTTCACATCTTGCTGAAAAGTCGCCGAAATATGAGAAGAGAGTTGCCAGAATCTCGCAAAAACCAATGATTTTTAGCCAATTAGGACAGGCTAGGTCCAACTTTGACTAGTGAGCAAGAAAAAAGAAAAAACACAGTTGACCGACTTTCGCCAAGAAAAATTGATCCGATTACTAGCGATTAATACCAATTAGTGTCGATTAGTGCCGCCTAGGACCGACTACCGATTTTTGGTACCAATTAGCTGAAATCGACAAGGTAATGGCCCGACTACCGATTCCCTGATTAATCGGCCGGCTAGGCCGATTTTTACAACGTTTACTAGCATCTTCTTCAAGTGAATCAGGTTGTACTCCGATTGCTTGTTCGGATAGAACCATAAACCTACCTTATTGCCCATAAATCAGTTGCTTCCTTTTTTCGTTTTACACTCTAGAAAATTCACACAAGATGTTCAAATCTAGATCGATCATGAGATCAAAACTTAGAAAACCACTCTTTGATACCAATTGATAGGATTGAAGACCATTCTTTTTAACATAACTATCGCATCATTAAAAGAATGATTGCTGGACAAAACACCTAAAGGAGCGTTTGGTTGGAAGGAATGGAATTAAGAAACTAGTATTATTTTCAAGTAAAATTATGTTTGAGTGGGTAATGAAATGTAAAACCCAAGGGAATGTTTCACCTCAAATTCCCTTGGTTGTGGGATTTCAAATTCCCTCTTTAGGTGAAAGGATTTTGAAATCCCACAACCAAGGGAATTTGAGGTGAAACATTCCTTTGGGTTTTACATTTCATTACTCACTCAAACATAATTTTACTTGAAAATTATACGAGTTTCTCAAATCCGTTCCATTCCTTTCAACTAAACGCCCCCTAAGTATGAGAATTACTTGCATTTGTGTTTTAAATTTGATCATATCAAATTCACCATTGGACTCAAAATGATCAGATTAGCTAACAAAGAGGTTTTGGATGAAAAGTTCTCTAAACTCATAGACCACTTGTAAACTCATAAAGTAGGTTATAAACTCACGAAGTCAATTGTTAACTTGCAAAAGATTATGTTAACTCGTGGACTTCAATTGTACTAGTTCATATTTTAAATTTGCAACTCCTATAGCCTATAAATAAGAGTTGCCATTACATAATTTTGTACCCTTTGATTGATATACCTTTTGTATACATAAGTTATTGAAAAAAAATAAAAGATTATTATATTTGTTCCTCATTCTAGCTTTGTTTGATTCTGGTGTTGTGTTAATAATCACTTGCAAGTCCAATAACAAAGGGATTCTGCACCTTTATTAAGCTTGAAATCAATATAACAATACTAAACAGATTCTCAAAAAGATTAGGGTATGTGATTGTAGTGAGCAAAATAAGAAAAAGAAGGATCATAACAACAAAGGAGTGACCTCACCAAATTTCATTGATCATTACCGGATACAATGATTAAAAAAATATAAGGAAACTACATCTCGAGTCTCGAATCTCTCACGACACATTTAAACCCAATCGTCTCTCAATCATTATTTCTGGATTGATCTCTCTATATGTATGAGAAAATCAATGAAAAATAGCTCTTAACCCTAAATAAGTTTCTCAAGAGGAAGCTGTTCACACACTTATGACGATTCTCTTAGGGTTTCAAACGAATAACCCAAATGACATCTATTCGCTAAGGTGTAGACTTGTTTTTATAGAGGTCGTGAGTCACCAGTAGTTGCTTCAGCAAGGTAATAAGATGTTCATCGGTAACAACATCTCACTGTCTTCTTCTTCATCAACAAGAATAACCACCATCAATAGCAACTTACAACTACTCCTTTAATGACTGACCTGTTGGGTTAATCTTGATCGGGTCAGATCGGGTCAAGTTACGGATCATGGTTGATTAGCAAGTTAATTTAATTTAGTCACATGTTTGTTATCTTTTATTAGCATTTTCATCATACATAATCTTTTCATTCTTCTAAAGTGAAATCCCTACTTTAACTACCAATACATACAATTCTAGAAATAGTTAACCTATTCACATGTAAACTCTAAAGGGCCCTACAGTATAATAAAATGTCATGTCATTTCCATTACCATATAAATGCTAGTTTAGCTTGCCTAACTTATATCTAAAATGGTATTCGGTTAAGGCAAGATGGATACAAATTCTACATAGAATTTGCAAACTATATATATTTTACTTGCTACCAAATTAATAATTGGTGGGCGATGGGATTTTTCTAACATCTAAACACAACCTCCGTGTAGCTAACTTGGTTTTGAGAAAGAAGGTCCTGCTACATGATGTGTCAATTACAGCAGCAAAGCTTGTTTGTAAGACCCTCTTACAGAATATAAATCAGGAACAAAGCTACAATATCATTATTAGTGATCACGGAGAACCACAAAGAACAAATTGTAGAGGAAGGTAAGCCTACACATGTAACTCATCTCTGAAAATTCAGTATTACCACATGTTACCTAGAATGCAAACATCAAACAGCATAGCAAATAACATTTTTTAAGTGTACATACCACGTGCAGCAGAAGAGCAAATTGCTTTTTACGAAGTTCCAGTGTTCTTGAACTTGCAGTATTCTCTGCTTCCAAAGCTGCAATATCCTTCTCCAGTTCATTAATGAGCTTCTGAGTCTCAGCTCTGGGCGGCTGTGCGGCAATCAGCTTCCTAATGGTCTCGCACTCCTCCTTATGCTTCCTTTCAACCTTACTCTCCTCAAGCTGCTTCTTCAACTCCTCAATATCATCCTGTGCTTGGACTATCTTCCTATTGATCTCATCATTCAACTCATTGAAATTCTCCTTCTCTCGGACATTCGCATCGATGACGGCCTTGGTCTTGACCAAGGGGAGCTCAAACGTCTTGAGCTCCTGCAGGAAAGCCTTGGCAAGCCTCTCACAGTCGGCGTAATTGTCTGTGTCCTTCTCGGTCTCCAGAGCAAAAGAGGTGAACTTCTTTTGAAGCTTTTTCAATGGCGGTTCGCCTCTAGTGGTGGTTGTTCTGGTAAGAAGCCTGTGTTTGATGATTATATCATCTTCTAGGGCTCCAAACGCATAATGTGCAGTGCCTCCCGTAGCTTCTCCTCTGCCACTAACTTTCCTAGATTTCAACATATCGCTAAGCTATGGGCCTAAAATGAAACCGTAGGAACATCAACAAGAATTGAGATGATAAACAAATGACCTAATTTATAAGGAAAACTGAAGTTGTTGGTGAGAGGAGAGGGGAGAGAGAGTATGCACCTGATATTGCAGATTCAGAAGAGCAAAGGAATACGTGACCCTGATGGTGACGATCCGACTTTATTATTCCGGCCGTAGGAATTGAGAATCAACCGGTGAAGACCGCATCGCGCTAGGTACACCGCTTTATTTCCCAAATCATTGTATCTCAAATTCACATTGTGCCTCTTTTGTTTCTTTACATTTAATAATTGGGATGGATTTTTTCGATGTCTGAATATTTCAGATTGATTTGCTTTTAATTATACTCAATGTCACATCAATGTTAACGATCACAAACACCGGAAAAAATCATATTAAAGAAGAAAATAAAAATGAAAAAAGTAAATCGACGGAGAGTTGACGTAAAAACGTTAAACTACGCATGTGAAACATAAAACATTTAAAACAATAAAAAAGTCGATCTAGGACTCCCACGTTGCGACACAAGTGTTAAACGAAAAAAAATAGTCCTAACAACGTTGAACTACACGCGCACGTTACGACATATTAATTTAAAATTATAAACTGAAATGTAAAATGAAAATTTTGTAAAAGATGAGAAGTATAAGGTATTAAAGTTGATAATGAAATTTTGTGGGGGTTAAATTGTAAAAGACGTAAAAATATTAGGTTCAAAATAAAAAATTTAAAGGGAGAAAAGAAAAAGAAAAACATATGTAATCCTTAATGCTTACTGTACAACCATTAATACATCACTAAGTTGAAAATTAGAAATTTAGTAATATTTATATATGTTAGTTATAAACACTCACAAACATGTGAATATCATATTTATATTCCTTTTAATAGATGTGGTAGAGCATATGAGGAGAATAATTAATAGATTGTTGGTGTATTAGTCCCACTTGACCCAGCTTGATACAAATCATCAAATGTACTTTTCTAGATTTTAACGTCAGGATCAGTGAAATCAGTGGATGTATGACCGGCATCAGAGTATGGGAGGCCCAGTCGTACCTTCACCACCACAATGGTAGTGGCCCCCACAGCAGGACCGTCCTCAAGACCCTTATGAGTAAACAATATTAAATTTGAATGAACAATTATTTTATTTTACCATGCTGGATGGTTTTTCTAACTTTATCCTTATGTTGAATGATTTGTTTTAGTTGTATGACTCTATCGTTATGTTGGATGGTTTTATGACTTTATCATTATGTAGAATGATATGTTTTAGTTTTATGACTTTATTATTATGTTGGATGGTTTTATTACGTTGGAATATTTACAAAAATAGTAATACAGTCAGATAGGAAACCATGTACAGTGAGCAAACAGAAAGATACAGCCACACCTTACCTAAAAACAATAATGCTAGTCATTTCAATTTGGATTAGTGTGCCACAACTATGTTTTTGTACTAGTAATTTGTTGATACAAATTATATTTAATTTTGTCAATATTAAAATTTGTTTATTCGTTGTTTTGATTAAGATATTTATTATTAATACAGTTAAAAAGAATTTATAATACATTTATCAAAAAATGTTGTTAAGGGGATGATAAACGGCACTTTACATTTTCGTCAGAATACTTTAAACTGCATTTTACTATGTGTAAATTGTCGTTTACTCTATAAACATGTTGGACTCTAAAAGAATCATACATGTCAATTCAAGTGGTGGGTTGATGGTTCTTTTGTTGGAAACTTCTTGTAGAGATTAATGAAGAGACTGATGCAACCTAAACATCCAAAGTCTATCCTGCATGTTGCACAAGTGCATTGAAGAAGAATGCTTAGGAAGTTTCACACATGCAACAGAAATATTCTAAGTGTGAAATCTTCCGAAGCCAAGACCAA
>BJCM01090627.1:0-12616 GCA_018326385.1 Flaveria bidentis | reverse complement strand
TTAAATGTCTTAAAAATAGATTAAAATTACAATGTTATCCAAAAAACTGTATTATATACTAGTTTATATATATATATATATATATATATATATATATATTTTAAGATAACATTAAATGTAATAGTCATACTTTAAATTTAATTAGGAAATTATGGAGTACAAGTATTTAAAGATTAAAAGAGGTATAACAAGAATAAATCTAATGACATATCACATTAAAGCTTGCAAAATTTCATATGCAATCTTAAAGTTGATGTCAAATTACAAATATACCCATACGTTTTCTAATATATATATATATATATATATATATATATATGTAATATGTCACACCCCGACCGATGGCGGAATCATCGGGGCGGACGAATGTGAAATAATTGTTCATAGCTCATGAAATTAAATATGTCGAAATAATATTAAACGTCAATTTTCATAGAATAAAATTAGACAACTAAGTCATTACAATACAATAAAGATTTAACAACAACATAAGATTTTTATTTAACTATGTCCAAGTCCTATATGAGCAAGAAGAGTTCCTTAAGTAGCAATCATAAAACATGATAAAAATAAAATGGTCAACTTTGAAAGTTTGTGAGTTTTCATGGGTTAAACGTACATATATATATATATATATTATATTATATATATATATTATATTATATTATATATATATTATATTATATTATATATATATTATATTATATTATATTATATATATATATATATATAAAGATTTACAAGTAGCAATTCATATCAATGGTTATTAATTATGCACGTTTATAGAACGCATATAGCTATAATCAAACCTTGACCAAGGTTAAGATTAGAAGTTATAATGATTAGCTAAATGTATTTAACTTCCATGATGAACAAGTCTTACGTCATCAAGAGCCAACAATACATCGGCTTTAACACCAAATAGGCTTATCAGGCCCATATATCTATGACGTCGTTAGGCCAGCAATAGTTAATGATTGTCAATGTATAATGTATCTCATATAACACTCACAATAATACCAATAACTATAACAAAAAAAGTAAAGATGAATTGCACGTGCATTTACAAGTATCAAGATGTTTACAAGTGTAAGTTTATAAGGTTAACATGTTTCACCCCAAAAGGTGTGAAATAAAGTAAAAAGAGGCATAGAAAACTCACATGATATATAATGTGTATTTTTGAACAATGATAAGAAGATATGATTCTCCAACGTTTTCCTTCACGATTCAACCTAAGGGTTGATGTCGTAGTGTTAGAAGAATGATAGGATTCAAGAGTAAATGTGAATTAGTGTTTCATTTGGAATTTAGGGGTTTTAATAATTAATTCAAATAAAATAAAATAATGCAATCGATTATGTTTTGGTTCAATAAAGATGAAATAAATCAATTAAGATTGATAATGATGATGAATGATTTAATAATTGATTTAATAAAGATTAAGGATAATGTGTGAAAAAAATAATTAAAATAATTAATTATTTAAATTTGTATAAAGATCATTAATTGAATACTTAGTTAAATGACTTTAAAATTATTTAAAATCATTTTATAAAGTTTTGAACTTTTAAATGATTTATTATAAAGGTCTTACAATACAAAACTTTAAAAATAAAAATAAAGTATAATAGAAAATGATATTATTTTATAAGTTTCAAGAATTTAAATAAAAGTTTAAGGAATAGATTTATTAATTATTTATGATATAACTTGATTAAATGAATAGATGAATAATTAATTATTTAAATAATTACTTAAATAATCATTTATATAATTAACTATATAAACTATTTGTAACATGAGGGTTTAAAATGTTTTAAAATAATCCAAGTTTGAGCTATAATATATTTATAATATATAAGTGACTTAATAACGTTTTATAGCCTTATTATTCTTTAAAAAGTAATTAAATTTAAGAGTTATAAATTTTTAAAACCTTTAAAATTAATTTAATAATTTTTGAAATATTTTAGTTAACAAGGTAATTATAATTCTAATTAAACAATATATTAAGACTTTATGCAATTAAAAAGAATTTTAAAAATCTAATAATTAAAAAGGGATGAGAATCCCCAGGGTTGAACCCGGGTCCCATGTGTGAATGCTAGGTGTTATAACCAGTTGGGCAGAAGCCCGGATCTGGTTAAAAGCGCAGTTAAAATGTTTAAAAACATTAATTACCAAAATCCCCAAATCCAACATAAACCCTAGAATTGATGTTATCTAAATTGAACCCGAAGTTGATGTTGTTAATCAAACCAAACATAGGGCTTTGATTCCCCATGCGAAACCGAGTATGTTGGTGTGTGTAACTTACGTAATTAAGCTCGGATTGATGAAGATGGTGATAAGGATAGTCGCGACTAAGTTGAAGTCGGTTCGAGATGCAAACGTTGTTGATAATCACTATAATCTTGTATGAAGCTTCGGATGGTGATGCTAAGTTAAAGCCCTTAATCAATTTTGATTTAAGATGCTCAAAAGACGAAGGTCGACTAAGTTGCAGGTTCACAATGAAGGTGACGATCAAATGTGTCGTTTGTGTGTTTCGTACATGAAATTGAGGTTACATAAAGCTATAGAGATTAATTAAAAGGTTTTCCCTTGTTTAAACGAGTTTAATTCGATCGGTTTTAATTCAAACGAGTTAAGTTTTAAACCAAGTTTTCGGTTTCAAGAACATCACCATAACCGTCGTATAGATTCCATTAAAACGGTTTTTGGGTTCGAAATGAGAAGTTTAATGTAGTTTAATTGTGTTTTAAATCAGGCGTTTTGAGTGTGTGAGGCTCGCCAAAGCCTTGGCCAGAGGTGGAAGAAGCCGACTGGGGGAGGGGGGGGAGGGGTTGGTTTGTTTGAAAGTTTACAGGTTCGGTCCCTGTAGTTTTATGGGCTTATTATTTTATGTAAAAGCTTTTAAATTAAGTTAAAAAAGTGCAAATTTGACCCCAACTTTTTATACCCAATTTATAATTAAATTATTGTCTATTAAAACTTTATAGAGTTCTTAAATAAAAAGGACTTTCTTTATTATTTATTAATTTTAATTAAATCCTAAAATCTCATATTAAATGTTAAATTTTATAAACTTATATATCTTTATGAGTTTTATAGAAACTTTTAAATATAATTATTCTTTCTATATTAAAACTCATAAATGACAAATTAAGCTTCATAATTTATAACATTATTATAAATTGTTTAAATGATTTAATAAATTAAATAAGACAATATTTTTTATGTTATTTACACTTATAATCCATATGATTTATTAGAATATATAAGTTTAATAAAGGAATTTACATCGTATGAAAGTTCAAAATAAGTTCGGGTTTGGGTTTATAATTTGAGAAATGGCGGATGTTACAAATCATTGATTTACATAAATGTAAGTTAAAGTTGTTGATATTTAGTTGTTTTACATAGGGTATTGTTCATGTCTGATATACTCATATGTAAAATAGTTCAAGTATCAACAGACTTAATTTACATTTTTGTAAATCAGTGGTTCTAAAAATAAATGTAATGATCCTAACCCTATATGTATATACACACACCACACACACTGATTCAACTGGTCCAACCACCGTGCAACATCAACAATTGTTTTAAGCATCGAACCAAACCGGATTGGAGTCTTATTCTCGAACCGACTAGCTGGTCGAGTTTTTAAAACAATTATAATGTTTTGATGTTGCTTAAAAAGATGAATATAAGTACTAATATGTTATGTATGTTATTACATATGTTATTTCTTTAATCTAGTTTGACCGGTACCACTACTAGATATAGAGTAACAATTTGCTATTTGCTCTCTGGTTCGATTCAGAAAAATTAAGTTAAAAATAGGGCTGTTTAAAAATCTCACGGCTCGCTCGAAAAGAGCTAAAAAAAAGCTCGCTTGAAATCAGCTCGTCTATAAACGAGCAAAGCTAGCTCGGATCGGATTGGTTTGTAAATGAGCCTAGGCTAAGCCAAGGTGAGCTCAAACCATGGCTCAGTTATGTCATACCCGACCGACAATGGAATCATTGAGGCGGACGAATATGAAATGGTTGTTCATAGCTTATTGAATTAAATAAGTTGAAATAATATTAAGATGTCATTTTCATTGAATAAAACTAGACAATTAAGTCATTACAATACAACAAAGATTTTAACATAATATATTTATTTAAACTAAGTCCAAGTCCTGTATGAGCAAGAAGAATTCCTCAGTAGCAAACCTGAAACATGTTAAAAATAAAGGGTCAACTTTGTAACTCGGTGAGTTTCCATGGGTTAGGCATACATATAAATATAAAAAGATTTACAAGTAGCAATTCATGTTAATGGTTACAAATTATGCTGGTTTATAGAACACATATAGCTACAATCAAACATTGACCAAGAATAAGATTACAAGTTTATAACGATTAGCTAAGTGTACTTGGTTCCCATGATGAACAAGCATACGTCATCAGGAGCCGAAAATAACATCGGCTTTAGCACCAAATAGGCTTGTCAGGCGCATAGATCTATGACGTCGTCAAGCTAGTAATAGTTAATGATTGTCAACATATAATGTATCTCATATAACACTCACAATAATACCAATAACCATGACAAAAAGATAAAGATAAACTGCATGTGCATTTACAAGTATCAAGCTGTTTACAAGTGTAAGTTTATAACGTTAACATGTTTTACCCCAAAAGGTGTGAAATAAAGTAAAAGGGGGCATGGAGAACTCATATGGAAAACTCACATGTACAATGATGGTTGTAGAGTACATAAGAAAGATTGGATATCAAGAGTCAAAGGTGATGTCCTAAATGATAAAAAAACAAGAACTTGAGGTCGGAATTCATTACAAGAAGTTAGGACGTTAAGAGAATGCTAAAAAGCGAAAGGTAGATTGAAAAATGATTATTGCATCAATTTTAGATTATGAACAGAATGTTTGGTATGTGTTTGAATATGTTTTAAAAATAACGAATGGTTTAATAAAATTATAAAAATTTATAGTTGACTAGTTCAAATCTCCCTGACAACTTTAATTCAGAAACATTCTTATGAAAAAATATTTAAATAGGTCAAAACAACAACACAAGACAGAATGTGCTGAAATGCACACTTATCTTGTGAAGGTTATAGTTTAGTCGTCCAATTGCGTTTGAAGACGTATAAACTACAGTTAAAAAGGTAATTCAATGAGAATTATATTGGAATCTTAGTTTTCTCAAGTTTAGTTTGTTATAAGCAAGGTATGGTTAGTTGAAGTCGAACTATATTCTGTCAAATATATAGTAAGACATTTATGTGCACTTTTAACATTCTTAAAGAATGAAGCGGGTTAGAACAAATTTATTATGTTCGTATATGGTATATTAAACTTCATTTGAGTTATAAAAAATATTCCAAGACTTTAGCATAGTCATCATTTAGAGAAGTAATCTTTTGGAATAACCGAATGCGGCAACATAGCCGTCCATATGCAAACGAGATTCTTTGTTTACGTTAGTGTGTTCTTAGCTTGATTTAGGAATGTTAGTGATTATTATAAGGTTAGTTAAAGTTAGAAGATTAATGATCAAATGATAATGATTAAAATTAAAAGATATTTAGCAAAAGAAAGAATAAAAGTAAAAACATAAAGTCATGAGAACAATTGAATGTTAAGATGATTGAAACAATATATAAATGTATAATATAAAAGCAATATAAGATTACCTTAGTCTTATAAACTTCTTGAAATAACTTGTAAAAAAAATCTTGAATTTGATCAATACCAGAGAATGAAAGAAAGATTTGTTAGTGTGATTTTTAGAGAATAAGCAAATGAAAAATGAGGCCTAAGCTTTGCTTTTATAGGTTGAGGTTAGGATGAGATTATGAATGGTGTTAATGGTGAGTTACAAGTTTTTTAAAAGGGGGTTATGATTTTGAAATAAATATAAGATTAAATAGAATAAATAGATAAAAGAATAATTACAATTTAAACTTTTAATTTATTAAAACCTTAATTTTAATTTAATCAACTTATATTATTATAAAATATTTATAACTTTTATAAAACTTGTAACTTTATAATTTGATCATTTATTTTCAATAATTAGAATTCATAATTACTAATAAAAATTTATTAGTTTATTAAAATTCATTTATAACTTTATAAGTTTTAATAATTCTTTTCCATTTAGTTATTTATTGTAAAATGATTTATAAATCTTTATAACTTTATATAAAAAATTATTTAAAAATTCATAAATTATTACAAGTTGTTTAGATGATTACTAAATGAACTAGAAGGGTGCCCGCGCAATGCGGCGGGACAACATTTTTTATCCGACACGAGTTTCTAATTTTTGTTATTCTTGTAGTAATTTTACAAAAGTTTATTATATTTTTCTAAGCTAAAATTTAAAACATCAAATAAATAGATTATGCAAGACGAGTTGTACATTTATGTATTAACTTATTGTACGTTACAAAAAACATATAGGTTCATCAAAAAATTTACACTAAAACGTTTAAAAAATACGCATTTACGATTGTAGTATCAAAAAGTTTTTAAACATGATAGATTGATATAACAAAAATCTTAACACAAATTAAGTTCTTTTTGATTTATGGGTAGATAATATAAAATTTTATGTAATTTATAGTAATTATAAAGTTATTATGTAACTAATTGTAAGGGGTAATTTGTAAATAATGTTAAAAATACTAGTTTACCCTTAAAATGGTTGTACCTTATGCATTAAATAAGTGAAGTGTTTTTAATTTTATGGTATCTTAAAATACTATTCTTATATATTTTATATATAGTATTGATAATTCACGATATAATTTTCATATTTAATACATTTGATCCATTAAAATTATTAAAATAATTCAATAATGGAAGTTCAAAATGGGTTTGGGTTTGAGTTTTAGCCTGGAAATGACGGATGTTATAGGTTGTTAGCTAGCTCGTTAGCTCATTTAAATTTAAACATAAATTATGATTTATACATATATATATATATATATATATATATATATATATATATATTATAAATCAACATTATGACATATTATATAAACTAGCATGGTACCTGTGTGATGCGGCGAGCGATTTTTTTAAATCATTAAATAGTTCAAAAGATCATTGATGCATTAAAGTAATACATGAATAAACAAATACAACTTTTTAACATAAAAATTTAAGAAAAAATATGCGGTACTTATTTTATTCAATGATGAAGTAATCTAATAATGATGAGATCAATTTAATCGTAATGCTCGCACATCTAACTAATCTCAGCTATGTTGGCCCACCACCATTCGTCATCAGTAGGAAACCCATAAACATACGTTATTTCTTGTTGATTGACCGTTACATCTTCTAGACGTTGGTATTTGAAATATTCTCCACTTTGACAGAATTGTCGGTATCTACAACAGGTTTTAGAACTGAAAATACAATAAATATTTTAGTTTATTACATGTGATTTTAGCATAACTAACAAGGTTAAATAACATAAATAAATAGATAGAATTAGAACTTTATAAGTTAAATAATTTGATTCAAAATTAACAAAATAAAATTATTAATGAATATTGTAATTCGAGAATTCATTGGGGAGTAGTTAGTAATATTTGAATTTTAGTTTTACGATGAAATCATAATTTGTGCTTTATAATCCTGATTTTTTAAAATTGACATACATATCTATGAATTCTGTGGGCTAGTTATTATTATTTGAATTTCAAAATTAAGATGACATCTTAATTGATGCTTTATAAACCTGATTTTTAAAAACGGGACATACATATTATTTAGTCATAGATATCTAAATAATAGATCATATATATTATATAGTCATAGATTAAATAAAGTAAGTACGCCAATTTTCGCAAGAGGTTATTTGAAATCTTTTAGATTCTTTTTTTAATAAGGGATTCAATTAAACAATAACATGTTGAGTTATCGAGAATGAAACAAATTATATTATGAATATTATCATGTTTTTTTTGAGTTATCGAGAATGAAACAATTATATTTTGTTCCATCTAATAATCGGATACAAAATCATTAAAATAATGGATAAGGTTGAATAATTGGTTCTTAAAATATCAATAGTTTAAATTTGTTAAACTTTTATGCAAATGTTAGTAAGTGTAGAGTTATTATGTAACTAATTGTAAAAGGGTAATCCGTACATAATGATTGTTAAACTTTTATACAAGTGTTAGTAAGTGTATAATTTTTATGCAACTAATTGTAAGGGGGTAATCCGTACATAATGATATAATTATTATTTTACCTTTAATAATAATAATGGTTGTACCTTATGTATTGTAACAAGTATATGTTTTTAATTTTAATGTATAAATTACTGTTTCTAAATGCTTTATATATAGCGTGGATACAATATAAACATAAGGTTATTTTGATATTTTATAACAAAAAAATAGTTATATAAGTATAAAAATGTAATTATACTTATTGAAATAACAATCTTCTATTATTGTTTTCATCTAATCAAGATACAAAAATATAAGATATACTATTTATCTTTTATATATATACATACATAAATGAAAAATATTTTATTAAACAAGAAATAACTTGGCTCGGCTCGCGGCTTGCCTAGAGTCATTTATAAACGAAAACGAACCGAGCAGCGGCTAGACTCGGTTCGACACGTTTTTAAAGCCGTGTTTAAAACATGTACACAGGAACATTGGTGTTATGCATTTTGCAAAAGAATCCCCAAATCGTATTATTCAATATTCACCACCAAATCGAACACACACCCATTTCTCCATATTCCACCATCCCTTATTATCTTCCCCTTCGATTATTCATAGCCTCATATTTCCCCCAAAAATCCATCTTTAAATCCAAAATAATAATAATAATCATCATCATCAACTACAATCTCTTGAATTCAACACTTCCACCTGCAAATTCACTCATCAAGATCATCACACATGATCATCCCACCTTCATCCATCAACACCACTTCTTCGATTTCACCCAATTGATCGATTCAACGCTTCTGGTGCTATAATCCGTGTGCAATCGATGTCTGTCGAGAGATCGTTTGAAGCATGGGAAGAAGTACAGCGTCAAGGGTTAGATTTAGCCGATAGGTTAACACATGGGTTCACCGAGTTGATTAATTCGCACATCACTCCACCATCGTTCAACTGGCCCAATCCTCACCCACCCAAGTTCTTCGATGTCGAATTTTACCCTCATAGCTTCGCAGAGCGAGATTTCAGGCTGTTGGTCGACAAATCGAGTCATGGGATTCATGGGGTTTCGGCGATTTTGGATATTGGGAACAAATTAGGGCAAGTTGGGGCGGATTTTGGCGCGAGTTTGAACGGTGTCGTTCAGCAGTTTTTTAGGCGGTTGCCGGTGCCGTTTAGGCATGATGAAGATACGGTTATGTTGAGGGTGGATGATGGGGTGCAGAGGGCTGCTGATTTGGGGATTAATATGCAGGTTCATGAGGATTTGGGTACGTTGGCCAAAAGGTTTAGGGATTTTGGGTTTGATGAAACTGAGAAGGTGAAGGTGAAAGATGATTCGGGTGGAGAAGAGGTTGCTGGATTTTCAGGCAGAAGTCAGGTATGGATATTCAGGTTGATTTTAACAAGTTAACTAGATTGACCTTATCATTCATGATTCATCTGTATGTATGTATGTATAATATTGTATATGGAGTGTGTGTGTATAAGCTTAGATGTGAAGCCTGTTAAACTCGCGTTGTTTTGGTTGATTTACATGGGAACTATGATCATCTTAGTTAGCTACCTACAAGGTGTTTTATGTGATTTTGATATCCATGTTGAAATTTATTTCATTTACAGTGTTTCTCGTGTAACAGCTCTTGCTTGTGTAATGGTGAATGCAACAATTCAAGTTCTTGATGCATTTTGATCCAAAGAAATTTTAGTGTTGAGAGTAAAATTAGAAGAATTAGGTTCTATATGTTTAACTAAATGTTGGGGTTTTAATATAAATAAGCTAAAGCGGTTTGAGAGGTTTTGCATCTAACCCTTGTGACAAAGCCATATTCACTATGCCCACACACACTTACACACACATATAGCCATATAGGTAGGTTACTTCATAGAGTGTTTTAGCGTGCAAAGTGTAGGAACTAGGAAGCCACCATGATGCAACACGTCTTTTAGTGAAGGTAGATGTGTCAATATAAATTCACACCACATTTAGAAACAATATCACAGAACGTACATATATAATTATACAACATGTATAAATATTTTTCTGATGTTTGTATGATTACAGGGAATTCTTAATTTTTCAACAATGTTTGATAGTCGAACTTGTGGTCTGGAGAGTTCTTTAGCTGCAAGGGGAGATATCTGGAGAATTGAGGCATCAAATAGCAGTTTGACTTCAGAAAATGTGAATTCATCCCTTTTTCTTGTCCAGCTTGGACCTGTACTTTTCATCCGTGATTCGACTCTTCTTTTGCCGGTTCATTTGTCGAAAAAACATTTACTTTGGTATGGTTATGACAGAAAGGTATACTCAATATCCAATCTTTTTTAGCATTTTGATCTTGAAATCAATGTCTGCACAAGAACTCATCTTTATCAGTTAATTGTCAGAATGGAATGCATTCTCTGTGTCCTGCTGTGTGGTCAAAGCATAGAAGATGGCTATTGATGTCAATGTTATGTCTCAATCCTATGGCTTGTGTAAGTCCAGTCAAACCCTTGCTGATGGTAGTGTAGTTTTAGTATAACAAATATAATAACTTCGTTGTTTTAATACTTAAGATTACATGTTGCAGTCATTCATGGATTTGCAATTTCCAAACGGTCAGCTCACATACGTTGCTGGTGAAGGCATAACCACCAGTGTTTTCCTACCTGTTTTTTGCGGTTTGCTTCAAGCACAAGGTCAATATCCAGGAGAAATGAAGTTCAGTTTCTCATGCAAGGTGAGATATTATGCAACCCTGAATTCAAAAGTCCCGAAGTTCATAAACAATTCTAATACAAAATCCGTTGGCAGAATAAATGGGGAACACGGATCACACCCATGGTTCAATGGCCTGCAAAATCATTTACTTTGGGTTTCGAACAAGCTTTAGCTTGGAAAAGATCTGGTCTCATGGTGAGGCCTACGGTTCAGATCAGGTACGATTAAATATGGTGCACCACAAGTATATGCATTATGCATGTTTTCTAATCAGCCTTGTCTTTTGACCAGCTTACAGCCGACGATTGGTGGAAGCAACTCTGGGCTGAAGGCAGAACTCGTGCATTCTCTTAAAGAAGAACTGAGTCTCATCGGTGGTTGCTCTTTAGTTTCACATCCTTCTGCTTTTGCATCACTGTCGGTGAGTTTCTTGAGCTCTTGAAATTGTTAAAAGTTTTGTTTTTTACATTTAATATTGACGATGTACTGTGTATGCAGATAGGTAGATCAAAGTGGAATGGGAATGTTGGGAAAACCGGGGTAGTATTTAGAGCTGAGATGCCCCTCATGGATGTTGGACGACCTTCTTTTTCTGTTCAGTTAAATAGCGGTATTGAATTTTGATCACGAAGTATACGGTCTGCTTATCATCTAAAGTTTAAAAGTTATATAGGTTAGTTTATGTAAATATATGTGATGTTGTGAAACATATACTTCGTGCTACCACCTTTTTTGTATGACACCGAGCTTGACACCTTGTTCGGATGGTAGCACACTTGTATTGCAGTTGATGTTTCAAGAATAAAGGAACCCTACATCTTGTGTAAAGCTTGAGCTCCAATTGTTATAGATTTAGGTTGGCTTGTTTTGAGCTATTTGTCTTGAGCTTGGTTTGATTAATAATTATTTTATCCTAACTGTATAAATATTCAACCTTTTTATACATATATATAATTATTTATATCTTTTATATTTATATATTACATAGTATATTATATATATTGTTTAGTTAATTTTTTATCATTGTTATAGATGTAATATTATATTAAATAGTTATTATCTATACTATATATAAAATATATGATAGGTATTTTAAGATACCATAAAAGTAAGAACAATTACTTTACTTAATATATAAGATATAACCGCTTTTGAGGGTAAAATAATATTTTTAAACATTATTTACAGATTATCTCTTACATTACATAATCACATTATATTTACTGTAACTTAAATAAAATTTTACATTATCTACCCATACACAAGAAAAAACTTAATCTGTTTTAAAATTTCAGTTATATCTTTTAATCTATCATGTGTAAAAACTTTTTGAGATTACAATTATAACCTATGTATTTTTTAAATGTTTTGGTATAATTTTTTTGCTGAATGAATGTGTATTTTATTAGTTACAATAAGTTAATATATATATATATATATATATATATATATATATATATATATATATCGTCATACAAAACCCATTATTTGGTGTTTTAAATTTTAGGTTATAAAAAATATAATAAATATTTGTAAAATTACTACAAGAATAACAAAAATTAGAAACACGTGTAATATGTATAATGTCGCTCCGTCGCATTACGCGGATACCATTTTAGTATTTATATATCCTTGACCTCATGAGAAGAATTATTATTTTACACACCAACTAAAGACCAT
>BJCM01090626.1:0-13425 GCA_018326385.1 Flaveria bidentis | reverse complement strand
GGACCGTAGTCCTGAAGGCGGCGCGGCGGCGGACCGTAGTCCAGCAAGCGGCGAGTAAAAGAGGGTGGCGTGGCAGTAGCAACTTGATCACATGATCAGTATCCTAGTTGAAAGGTAAAATAAAAGATGACACCCAGCGACCGTGGTCGTGCGGTGGTGTGTCTGGTGACCGTGGCCAAGCGGCGTTCTTCGGTGGCAACGGACTGTGGTCCAACAATAACAAACGAAAGAAAAGAAACATAAAAGATGGGATATAGGCAAACGAGTTTTGTGGGGAAGAAAGATTTAGGCTAAATGGCTTGGAACTAAAATCGGCACAAATTTTTATTTAGAACGTAAGTAATAAGATAACAAAAGCAAAGAGAATGGACGGAGGTGGCACACCGCCCTGTCTAGGGTTTTAACACGATGGCGACGGCGAGGATTATATATTTGTGGTGACACTACGGAGGTGGTAGAGAGCGTAGGGTGACTCTGATACCATGTAAGATGGTAAAAGACTGAATTAATATTATTGAACAGTTAGGTTACAATATATAAAGATAACAAGTAACCCTAGAAACCTAACTGGGCCCCTGGGCTAATTATAATCAAACCCTAATAATATATTCTAATAAACACTACCAACGTTACTTATTTTTTTAGTTAATGGGTCAATATTGCCAGTTTTCCACCTATAATGATTAATGATCAGTAGTCTGATTTTCAGGGTGTTTATATGATTTCTTTCAATATAAGATTATTTATGCTCTTTCACTTGCACCCCTTTTTGTATGCGGCTCTCCAGTGAAATATTTGATAAGCTACAGTCTAAAAAACCTCAATTTGACTATGCTTGATTTTTCTTCTAGTGCTAAGTATGTGAATGATATATTGTGAAACTACTATCTGTTAACTAAGATCTAGCGGTTGCCAAAGTCTGGATGGCATAAACATTTGACGTTTTCATTGGAAACTAAATACTGTAAAGAGCTACATTGAAAAATTATTCATTCTTTCTCCCTTATCAATTTATTTCTGCCATCTGCATAGGATGCTTTTGGTGTACTTCTTCCAGAAGGATGGAAGTGGGTTGATGATTGGCATTTGGATGCAAACTCTGTTAATACAGCTGATGGGTGGGCCTATGCTCCAGATGTCCAAGGTTTAGAGTGGCCTAAATCATATAGTGGTTCTGAAAACCATGCAAGAGTAAGGAGATGGATTCGTAACAGGAAAAGGAAGTTGAATGATGTACAGGAACAAATTTTCATTGGAGAACTGAAACCTGGTGAAAGTCTTCCACTTCCATTATTTGGACTAGTCCATTCTGGATTGTATGTTCTACAATTGAGGCCTTCTATTCTGAATGATCACAAGGAGTATTCATGGAGCTCTGTTATGGATAGGCATGCCTTGTCAGAAGATGTTGATAATTCCAAACAAACTTCTGGTATAAATGTCTCAAGTCTGAACGAGTCTGAAGAACTTATATACTGCTCTGAGATAAGTGGCACATCATCAAATAGGTTGCATGGGATGTGGTTTTCTTTGGCAATTCAAGCATCTGAGATCTCAAAGGACAGTTCTTCTGACCCCATTCAAGATTGGAATATTGTGGTGAAATCCCCTTTGTCTATTACCAATTATCTTCCTCTGCAATCTGAATTTTCAGTTCTTGAGATGCAAAGCAATGGTCATTTTCTTGCATGCTCTAGAGGTGTATTTGCTTCTGGAGAAACTGTGAACATCATGAATGCTGACATTAGGAACCCTTTGTACTTTTCACTGCTACCACAACACGGGTGGCTACCAATACATGTAAGATGCTACAGCTTTCTACAATGTGCATGATGTTCAGTGTTGGAACTTTCCTTAATATGTTGTTTTTTATAGGAGGCCGTGCTGATATCTCATCCTTCTGTTGATCCAGCAAAAACATTAGGCTTAAGAAGTTCAGTTTCTGGGAGGTCTGAACATTTTCTTCTACCTTTTCGTGGCTTTTTATTTATATTTATTTATTTATTTATATTTTGGCTCCTCATTTTCCTTTGTGTTGGTATATGCAGGGTTGTTCATGTAGTTCTTGAGCAGAACTTTGAAATTGGAAGGCCTTTGGCACCGAAGATTCTTAGAATCTATTCTCCGTATTGGTTGACGGTTGCAAGATGTCCGCCGCTTGTATTTAGGCTTGTAGATGTTTCCTCAAGAAAAACAAAACCCAAAGTGTCACTGCCTTTCAAGTCAAGAAAGATTAATGATGTGATTTTAGAGGAGATCACCGAAGAGGAATTTCATGATGGCTATACTATTGCTTCAGCTCTGAATTTCAAAATGTTGGGCATGTCTGCTTCTATTAGTGACAATGGAAATGATCATTTTGGTGATGTTAAAGATCTTTCTGCACTTGGTGACATGGTATTTATATTTATTCTTTACTTGCCAGTGGTTTGCTTTTCTTCTATGTATTTTCATCCAAGTACTTTTCATACCTTGTTTTTAGGACGGTTCGTTGGGCATATCTGCTTATGATGCTTCCAAGAATTGCATGCTTCTCTTTGTATCTTCTAAACCAACCTCCTATCAATCAGTTCCAACAAAGGTTATTTGCAGCCTTAGTATGTTTAAATATTTTTATCTGTTTGTCCAGGACTTACATTTTGGTTTCCCTCCTTTAGGTAATCACTGTGCGTCCATATATGACATTTACTAATAGGCTTGGTCAAGATATATATGTGAAGCTAAGCAGTGAAGATCCGCCAAAATTGTTGAAAGCATCTGATGTACGAGTCTCCTTTGTTTATCGTGAGACTGAAGAACCTAGTAAACTGCAGGTGTGTACTAAATCTAACTGGTTACTCGTTCAGTCATTTGGAAATGTTGTTAAATTGTTTTTCAATAATACTTCTTTACATATTGCCTGTTTTGGTAGATCCGAGTTGAGGGTGCAGAATGGTCTTTTCCTGTTCAAATAGAGAGGGAGGACACCATATTTGTTGTTTTAAACAAGGAAGATGGCACTCAAAATTTTGTAAGGACCGAAATTCGAGGCTATGAGGAGGGATCGCGTTTCATTGTTGTATTTCGCCGTGGACCAAAAGACGGCCCCATTAGGTACCACAAGTTTAACTTTATATATTTATTAGAAGTATGAAAATTTTAGGGCACCACATGTACTTCTTTACTTCCTTATTTGCGGAAAAACCTCTTAACAGGATTGAAAACCGAACAAGTAACAAAGTAGTAAGAATTCGCCAGTCTGGTTTCAGTGATGATGCATGGATCCGATTAGCGCCTCGTGCAAGTACCAAATATTCTTGGCTCGACCCATATGGTGAGAAGTTTATAGAGACCGAGGCGCAATGTGGTAATCAGGTTTCAGTATGTAAGCTGAATATGGAGAAGTCAGGAGTTTGTTTAGAATGTGGTGAAGGAACAAGGTTACTCTTTCATGTTGTAGAAATGGGTAATATAAAGGTTGCTAGGTTTGTGGATGACAAGTCAGCAGGATCAGGTTCAGATGGACTTCGTAGATCTTTGGCGTCTTTTGAAAATTGGAGTGCCAACATGGTGACCACAGAACAGGAGAATGCAGCTCCTTTGGAGCTCATAGTCGAATTGGGAGTTGTTGGTGTTTCCCTAGTGGACCATAGACCGAAAGAGCTCTCTTACCTTTACCTAGAAAGGGTGTTTGTATCCTATTCAACCGGCTATGATAGTGGGACCACAAGCAGGTTAGTGTTTCTACTTCCAGTTTAATCTACAACATCATCCCTGATGACCATGTTTTCAATTATTATTTCTGTTTGGTGACAAATATATTGACGAGTTACGTTCTCCGGTTTAAAAATGGCAGGTTCAAGCTTATACTAGGTCATTTGCAGCTTGACAACCAACTTCCTTTGACATTAATGCCTGTACTTTTGGCACCTGAAGAAGCATCTGATATGAACCATCCAGTTTTCAAAATGAATATTACAATAAGCAATGAGAATGCTGATGGCATCCAGGTCTACCCATATGTCTACATACGGGTAATGTGCTTCTTGCTGTCTTCAAACTTTCCTGCTTGTGGAAGCTATTTCAATGCATGATAAAGTTTTGGTGTTAATATTGTAGGTAACTGACAAAGTTTGGAGATTGAACATTCATGAACCGATAATCTGGGCATCGGTCGAGTTCTTCAGGAATCTTCAACTTGATCGCATCCCTCAAAGTTCTACTGTGGCGCAAGTTGATCCGGAGATACGTGTCAAGTAATAATCTATTTCTGTTCTTAACTCTTGCTAATAACTCTCTTGTAGTTACTATATTAAATTTATCAGTTAGGAGTGATTCATTATGTTACACATAATGCAATACTTAAGATTGTGCTCATTTGATATATAGCTCTTGAGTGTTCTTATGGGAAGAATTCTCATCCAAGGGGGCCTTTTGAATTTAGTTTGTTGAATATGTTTATTGAAGAGTGACAGATTATAACAAACCAGCTGGTAACACAGTATTATTCTTCTTTTTTTTACAGTCTGATAGATGTTTCAGAAGTTCGACTAAAGCTATCTTTGGAGACTGCTCCGGCTCAAAGACCTCATGGAGTTCTAGGTGTATGGAGTCCCATACTATCAGCAGTTGGAAATGCATTTAAACTTCAGGTCAGTCAGTTTAACTCTACAAAATTGAACCACTCTATAATCTAGTGGCAAATTTTGTTGAATTGCATATAATAATAACTACATTCGTTCAATGTCCATTTTAGGAAGTTTACTTTTCTAGGAAAAATACGAACTTTCCCTTTCTTCTCTTACTGCCATCCAATAGGAAGTTTGCTATTTTCAGTAATTGGTTGACCTTAATTGCAAGAAAGTCAGAAGTAGATTTATATTTTTCTTAAAGAAACAAGTAAATTGCCAGGGAATTTAACAAAAATAGGTTAATATAGGATGGCGGATGCTATTTGCAACTTCCCTGATGCTATGCTTTCTTAAGCCAGGAATTGAGTTATTTGCCACTGAAACTATTAGATCAAATTTGTTTAACTTTGTTTAATTAATAAATAAATGACTCAGTTATACCTAAATGCTTCCATGCTACCAGCATTCATTCGTTATTCATTAAAATGTGTTTTGTCTCTAGATCCACCTGAGAAAAGTAATGCACAAAGACAGATATATGAGAAAAAGCTCAGTTATTCCTGCCATTGGTAACCGCATTTGGAGAGATCTTATTCATAATCCTTTGCATTTAATTTTTTCTGTGGATGTATTGGGTATGACAAGCTCCACGTTGGCTTCTTTAAGTAAAGGATTTGCTGAGCTTTCGACAGATGGGCAGTTTATGCAACTGCGCTCAAAGCAGGTTTGATTTTTTTTTCATTTATCTGTCTCAGTATTTTTCTAGTCTTCATGGAGAAAGTTATATTATAGCTAAATGACAACAACTTATGGGCCCAGGTATGGTCAAGAAGGATAACTGGGGTAGGGGATGGATTTCTACAAGGGACCGAAGCTCTTGCACAGGGTGTTGCTTTTGGGGTGTCTGGTGTATTGAGGAAACCTGTGGAAAGTGCGAGACAGAATGGACTTCTTGGGCTTGCACATGGGCTTGGGCGGGCCTGTCTAGGATTTGTGGTACAACCAGTTAGTGGTGCACTGGATTTCTTCTCATTGACCGTAGACGGAATTGGTGCAAGTTTTTCCAGGTGCTTAGAGGTTATAAACAACAAGACCATCATACAAAGGATTAGAAATCCACGGGCCATTCGTGCAGACAATGTCCTTAGAGAGTATTCTGAGAAAGAGGCCGTTGGGCAGGTATTATTAAAACCATACAGTTCAAAGGTTTATTTATTGGATCACAGAAGTTTTATGCTTAAAGGTTGCACTTCATTTAAGGGTTATGACTTGAAATTTGCTTTTTTGTGCCGGATACATAACAATAATGATCACTGAACTAACTGATCTTTTGATGACACTGAATCTATTCACAGAACTAATGTCATTCTTTTGTGCTTGATAAACTGCATTGATCTTCTTGAAGAAGTTATATTTTTGTTTAAATGAACAACTCATTGTGCTCTTTCCCCCTACTTGGTTCCTCATCTTTTACCTTGTTAATAGCAGTAATTTAAATATGGAAGTAACATTTACCTTTAGTTTATTTGAGTACGCAATCATAAATGATTACTTCCCTCCCACAAAGGTGGTATTCTTAAAAGCAATCAAGTTTAGCCCCTATTGACATCATTCATTCAACAGTAAAAGCTTATGAGTGAATTAATAAGCATTTGATGGAATAAGGTATTACTTCTGTTTCAACCCCATGATCAAGTCCTAATCCTGTCTCTCATCTCATTCATGACATTGGAAATAGCTTCATATCTTTCAACAAAATTCAGATTGTGCATATATATTTCCATAAAAAAACATTATTTATTTCTTTGATTTCAGATGATACTATACCTTGCGGAAGCCAGTCGTCGATTTGGATGCACTGACATATTCAAGGAGCCATCAAAGTTTGCATGGTCTGATCTTTATGAAGACCATTTTATTGTCCCATATCACAGGATTGTTTTGGTGACTAGCAAACGAGTCATGTTGCTTCAGGTACTTACAAATCTTCTAATTTCAAATGCTGCTCATGTTTCATATTTTAATGCCATAAAATTTATAGAATTTATATTCTGACTGGACAGTGTCTGGCTCCTGAAAAGATGGATAAAAAACCATGTAAAATCATGTGGGACGTGCCATGGGAAGATCTCATGGCACTGGAGTTAGCAAAAGCTGGTAATCCAAAACCATCTCATTTAATCCTCCATCTCATAAAGTTTAAAAAAACAGATAGCTTTGTTAGAGTGATCAAATGTAGCACTGAAGAAGAATCTGAGGGAAGTGACCCCCAAGCTGTTAGGATATGTTTGGCAGTGCGTAAAATGTGGAGAGCCTATCAGTCTAGCTTGAAAAGCCTAACATTGAAGGTAAATGGATATCAGATGTGGCAATTTCAGCCCATGTTGAAAAAGCAGTCCAGTTAAGGCTGTATATGTTTAATAATTGGTTAAACAAGGTTAAATATAAGAAAACAGTGAAAATAAAATTTGTTAAACTGGTAATTAAGTTGTAACATCCTAAATATTTATATGTTACGTACGTACGTAGGTACCTATATACATATTTTTATGTATTTGAATAACATAGTTTTATGTATTTGAATAACATAGTTTTCAAAAAAAATAATAGTTTTCAGTCATATTTTATACATTAATATAACACTAAACAAAAAAAATTGGACAAAAAATTGTTGGCTGGTCGGCCCAACAGGACCTGTTTTGACCTGCAATAAGCTTATATCTTTTGACTTGTTACCCAACCCATCTGTTTTGCCACTAGGGGTATGTACGAGCTGGGTTGAGTTCGAGCTCCTCTAAGCTTGAAGTTGGCTTGTTAAGTTGAGAGAGTGTTTGGTCAGCTTAAGCTCTTTTGTTTTTTACCTTTTTTTAATAAAAACACTATTTATATAGGTAATAAGATAGTTTAGGCTTCGGCTAGGGCTCGGGCTCGGGCTCTTGGGTCGATGCGAGTTTTTAGCGAGCCAATTTTGAGTAGGTTATGAGTGGCTCGGCTTGTATACACTTCTATTTTCCACCTCTAATGAATATTCTTACCTTGGTTCACCTTTAACTCAATTTACATCCTTGATTTAAGTATAACATAATTGGGACCCAATGCTGGCCTTCAAATGCAGGTCCCTTCTAGTCAGAAACATGTATCTTTTGCTTGGAACGAGACTGATTGGAGAAACTCACGTAACCAAAATAAATTTATCATAAAGTCAAGAGATTTCTTGTCCCCTAGGTCTACCTCTGATAAGGGAAGTTTTGTTAAACACACCATCAACTTTTCTAAAGTCTGGACCAGTGAACAAGAAGTGAAAGGGCGTCACACGTTATCCAAAAAGAATGTAAGCATCATAGCGGCAGCATTTTTAGTTTTCCTTTCAGTTTATTTGCCAAGGTGCCACATTGATCACTCTATCCTGCTTTGCTCTATCAGTTTGTTGAAGACAGCATGATCTGCAGTATCTGGCGCCCAATCTGCCCAGAAGGGTATTTTTCTTTAATTGTTATTGTCCTAAGCATATTATTAATTTCTTGACATAAAATATAAAAATAAAACAACAAGCAGTAAACTAGTTCATTCATCATGTCCACACAAGACTATTTAAACATAGCGTTTACCGTTTCAAATTTAAAAACGGAGCATTCATTCTTCGTACTGCAGAGATATTATCCATGTGGTAAAATTAATTTACAGATTTAAGTGATGTTCTCTATGTCTAATAAGAAGGTTGAAATTCCAAAAGCTTCTTTTGAGGGGACAAAACTTTTGTTCTTTGACCAACAAACTTTTCCTAAATCATAGCCACATAGGATTATCATGGGTTCTGTACAGTATTGAAGTTTCAGCACTTTTTATTAAGATACTGGTTTATTTGAATTAATTACGCACAAATTCATCTTCCAGTTATATATCAGTTGGTGATATAGCTCGTATTGGAATCCATCCTCCAAATGTTGCTGCAGTGTATCAGAACACAGACAGACTCTTTGCACTTCCAGTGGGATATGATTTGGTAAGAATTTTTCATGTCCAACAGCAAATGGGAGGCTATTTTAGCCTTCGTTAATCAACATTACATTTTTTAATCTCATATACAAACATCACTTGTGTGGATGCAGGTTTGGAGAAACTGTGCTGACGATTACACAAGCCCAGTATCAATTTGGAGGCCACGCCCTCCAGAGGGTTATGTTGCCGGTGGTTGCGTGGCTATATCCCGTTTTACTGAGCCAGAACCAGATGCTGTGTACTGCATGGCTGAATCTATTGCTGAAGAAACCACATTTGAAGAACAACTGATTTGGTCTGCACCAGACTCATACCCATGGACTTGTTGCATTTATCAAGTACGTAGTCCAGCTCTTCATTTTGTAGCCTTACGCCAGCCTAAAGAAGAAGCTTCCTGGACACCTTTGAGAGTTATTGATCGATCATCAGAAGCTTCAACGTCATCACCCTTGGCTCATTGATGCTGATTTCACTGTTTTACATTAACAAAGAAAAACTGTAATTTTCTAAATCATGTACAAAAACTTTTGGCTTGGTTCTGTTTTGGGGTTTTGTTTTTGGTACAGGAGCTAGGCAAGTGTTCTCTAATAAAGGCTATAAAAATTAAAAACAGAGGAGAATATAGGGCATGAGGTTGCAAGCCTGCAACTGATGTGTAGATTTTGGTTTATTGTGTAACATGGTTCTCATGCAATTTGCAAGAAGTTTTTGGTACATTTACAGGACAATTTTGCCTGCCCAACACGCGTTAAAAAGTTAAAACAATACCATCCTTTCATATAAATGGTCAAAATACACAGAATCTTGTTGGTGGTGAAGTGACGACCTTTGTTTCAAAAGTTCATTTCTAAGTGTTTGGATCTATGGCAGCAGGTTTATGAGAAACCAATCTATTTGATCTTAATACCCCTTTATCTCATTTAGGTCAAACAAAAAAGGATGATATGGTCAAATATAGGTGATACCAGAGCTCCAAACCCTTTTTATCAAGTACAAGCTGTGCTTTAAAGCATAAAAATTGAGCTTAAAGCACATTTAGCCTCAAAGGTATGACTCAAGTCTTGTTCTGTACCCACTTTACCCGCGTTGCAGCTTGTCAAGGGAGTCAAGAAGGGCGAAGAAGATTTTGTATTCTTAATGTGTGTTTTTGGAGTCGTGATTCATCATCTTCATGACAAATAAATCTGAGAATTAAACATGTGATCGTGTGCATGCGTGTTAGCCTAGTTTAGCAACGCATGCAGTGATTTGTTGTCTGCCTAAAAGCATGAAGTTCGTGTGGTCAAAGCATGGCGGGCTTGCAACTAACACAATGTCTTATTACATATGTATTCCATTTTCTTGAGTTAGCCTATCATACACTCAACTTTTTACAGGCCGACAAGATTAGGTCATTTTCTTTCACTTTTTTCATTATCAAAAAGAGCTAAGGGTCAAATTTGAATACAAATCCAAAATTGAAATCTTATGCTCTTCGAAAAGAAGTAATATTGTCATTTACCGGTGAAGGTGACTTTGCTGGGCACTTTGCTATGCAAATATCTACAAGTATATGAGATTTCTGTTCCTTCACCTTTTGAGGTTTGATTTTCTCCTCTACATTTTTCTTTAGATAATTACAAAAAACTAGAGAAATTTTGGTTTGTTTTCAATAATGCATTATATAGAGTTCTGAATAATTGGAGTAAACACAAATGGAAGGATGGTTTGTTTAATTCTTATCCAATAGTTTGTCAAAATTAAGTATGTTTATAAATGGGAGCATTTGTAGTAGAAATATGCCCATAACATTGTCAACATCTCAACTTTGTTTTACTTCCGAAGTGTACTTTTACACAACTATCAGGATAAGAGTTTATAGTGATATTGGATTAAGGTGTAGTTGTGTCTTAGATGTATCTTTATGGCTCAGATTTCTTACTACCTTTTAGTGGACTTTTTATGTTATAATCTTAGTGTATTATTTCTCTTTTGTTACGGTGTTAATTCTTTCATAGTTTTCTTTGTTGTTGCTTATAATTTCATCTTGGTTTATGCTCCACATTACTTTGTGGTTGTCTATCGCTGGTTTTAGAGCTGGGAATCTCTGTGAAAATAGTCTCTCTATCCTGATGAATAGATGTAAGATTTTCCTACATCCCACCCTCCCAAAGCCCACTATAACTTGTGGGTGGATTTAGTGGGTGTGGATGTTAATGATCATAGTGGTGTCACGTTTATTTACATATGTAGTTCTTGTGTAAGCCCTCTTGAAACATGTGTTATAGCAAGGCGAGGATTTAACGTTTTAAATTACACTCGTTGCATTAGCTTCAGTCATGTTGATGTTTGGGTTTCGTGTCTAACAACTAGAGTGATAAGATTACAATAATAGAACTAACTTAGTTCGTTACATTTGGGAAATAAGAAGTGAACTAGGTGATTATGATTTACTAAAGGAGATCTTTATGAGATAGATTTAAAATCATGAAATGATATGACCATGAGCAACCTAAAAGTGATATCTTAACCCAACATCTACTAATAACCATACTAGTTTAGTCATAAGGTTTTAGTTTGCTACAGAAAAGAGTCTGAGCTTTAACAGCAAAACTATAACACCACAACCTAACTAGAGATTACGTGTAACCACAAGAGTAATAACAAATCATACATGGTAATCCATAAATGATCAACTCGGTAGATCGTATTAAAGGAACTACATAAATTATTTGACTACATTTATAGCCACGAGGGTCTCCTTTGACTCTTGAACAAACTTGTGTATCGTCCCAACGGCCATGGTAACCTAACGCACGAAAACCATAAGCACGCTAAGCAAATTGCTCAGTGAGCTAATAATGGATGATAAACAATAATATGTTATCTTAGAAAAGATCTCACATTTAAAATCAGTTATAAAACATAAAAGAGATACTAGTTAATCATAACTTGTCATTTGGTCAAATTTGTTTCATACGTATGTACCCAATTACAACCTAAAGCAAGATAACCTTGAACCTCTGTTGAGTCGGCAAATCACCATGGAGTATAGATAAAATATAGAATTAATTGCATTAACAATCCCTATATTTAGTCCTGTCATTTTTGGTCACCAAGTTTATAAATTACAAGATCGGTCCAAAAATTTGTCATAATAAAAGATCTCCGTCATGAATGACCATTATCTAATTTTGTTAAGTTATTCTAGAACGATCAAAATACCATTAACAATAAAAATAAAATAATTATATAATTGACTAATATAATATAGAATGTGAGACCCACACCATTAGCATAAAATCACCACCACCATTACACAAGAACCACCACCTCCGATCCCCCAACATAATTTTCTGTTACATATTTTATTGTGATTGGATTTACTAATGAGTAATATAATCATAATATCTATCAAGCAAGTCAAAAGGTGCGGAGTGCATACTTTGAGTTTATGCGGAGTGCACGCTAAGCAATGGGGGTTCAAGGGGGCCACACTCTCTTGGCGGGGGTCCAAGAGCAGGGCCCCTAGTAGCGGGGTCCAATGGACGACAACCCCTAGGATCGAGCTGACATGTTAGCTTAGAATATTTTTATTTTGGTTAAAATTGCTTCACTAAAAATGTATTTAAATGTGATTTTTCCGAATTTCACATGTGAAATTCAAGTAGAAAAGGGCGTAACTTTTTATCATTTGAGCTGAAAATAAAAACTGCCAAATGATAGTTTCTTCCATCTCCCAGAAATCAAATTGTTTATCATTTCGGTCAATCCCTCGAATTTATTCTCCTAGTTCAGAAACACACACAAAAATAAATACTTTGATTTTGATCAACATCTGAGTCGTATCCGATTAGATATTCGGGTGGACCATCGAATAAGTCCGATCAGATAATGATCGCACGACTATCGGTTCATTTGGGCTTGGATTTCAAGTTTTCTATATTTTCAAGGGTTAACAATGTCGTCTGGATGGACAATGAACCAGATAATCAAACCTATTACCTACAACAACAAAAACAAACAAATCAAACCCATTTTAACATTCAAGTCAATGCTCGTGGTTGAAGATGAAGATGACACAACAATTTGTTCCTGCAACCACAAAATCACCTGTTGTTGTAGCATGTTGATAACATTGACCCCAATCATGTTCAGTTCTTTCTACCCCCAATTTCATTCATTTTAAACATTGTTAACAGCAACACATTGAACGAAATGTTTGATCTTGGATATTGGATCTCCAAACACCATAATCTACTAATATATCACTCGTATTGTATGTGTGAAGTCGCTGGATCGGTTGACATCCGAGCGTGCTCTTGACGGAAGGAAACAAAAACCAAAACCAAGAGACAAACAATAGAAATAATAAGAATATAATGGTTTCATTGATAAAACCTAATGATTATAAGCTCGTTAAACCAATGAAACTGGTAGCACCTAGGCCCCGGGCAGACTCATTTACCTTTCTACACAATGAAACTGGTATTTATAGGCCTCAGCCCATATCAGATGCGACTAGGCCCATTCGTACGATTGGGCCATGCGTTGTAACGTTCTGTAGTTTTCATTTACTTTTTTATTGTAATCCTCCTCTTTCTTCAATCCTTGTAATGTCAAGACTTGATCATAGTGGAAATATTTATTTTATATTATTCTTGTTCATTATATGCTTGTTTAACAATTAAACAATTACGAATACGCATTTTAATGCAAAACCAAGCAATTTATCGAGACTTATTTTTTGAATAATTATTTATAAGGTTTCTTGTATGGTTCATATGTTTAAATACCCAAAATATATTTAATCATTAGTTTATGATGCAAATTGATA
>BJCM01090618.1:0-13784 GCA_018326385.1 Flaveria bidentis | reverse complement strand
ACCTCGACTTGATTACAAGTATATATGATTGGCTAAGTGTATTTGGTTCCCATGATGAACAAGCATACGTCATCAGGAGCCGGCAATACATCGGCTTTAGCACCAAATAGGTTTGTCAGGCCCAAAGATCTAAGACGTCGCCAGGCCAGCAATAGTTAATGATTGCAAACAAATATGTATCTCATATAATCACTTATAGCACACAAATAACCATGACAAAATATAAAGATGAATTGCAAGTGCTTTACAAGTTCAAACGTTTATAAGTGTATGATGTATAAGTATCATGTTTCACACCAAAATATTGTGTAAAACGTAAATAGGGGCAAAGAAACTCACATGTCAAATAAGTATATGATGAGGATTAATAAGATTAATAATAAACGTTGTTCCAAGATGAATCGTCACAAGACACCTAATTACATATATATTCACAAGTTTAAAGTTTAATATTAAGTTCAACGAATTATTAAGGGCTAGGGTTCAATTTGATGTTTGGGGTTTTATTTATCAAACGAAAACCAATTATATTTTCGTAGAAATGATTTATTTATATTTTGTATAAAATATAGAATAAGAATAACATTCTTAAAAATTTTATATATTATAAAGTTTAATTAAGGTTTTGTAACCAAATAAAATGAACACGATTTAATCCATAACCTAAATAAACAATGGTTGAAATAATAATTTGTATAAACTAGTATTTAGAGTTTAAATATATACTAACTATAACATTAACTTTAGAATTTTGAATAAAATATAAGGATATTTTTATAAATATATTGCAGAAAAATATTTAAATACACGAAGTTTATAAAATGATTTTTTATAATTTTTATAATTTTTTATATATTTTTAAAAGTTGCAAAACACTCTAAAAAAATGTTGGAGGTCGCCGGGTTCGAACCTAGGACCTCTAAGATGGAATGTGAGTATGGAACCATTTAATCAAAGGCCTTGGCCACGATATATATCTGTTTCTAATTCCTAAATACAAAACTTAAACAAAATCCCCTAATCTCACATGAACCCTAGAGACATACTCGATCAAATTGAACCCCATTTGAACATTGTAATCGATCGAAAGGTTAGGGCTTTTGATCCCCATATGAAATCAAGTAAGTAGATGCGTTTAATTACCCGATTTAAAGTTGAGTTGAAAGTGAACATAATGGATGATAGTCGCGACCGAGGTTGAATCAATAAATGAGAAATCGATGAAAACAATCAAATTAACTTAGTGTGTAGCTTCGGATGATGTCCTTGATACAAAGACCGTTGTCAATTTCGGTTTAAACACTCGGAAGATGGGTTTCGACTATGTTGCAGCCTCGTGATGAAGGCGATGACTGAATTCGATGTTTGCATTTGTTTCAGGTGCAATAGAAGGTTGTAATCGATTAGTGATAGATAGATGATTGTATATGTTAAGTTAATTTGATTATTATTGTACTTTAGTATTTGAACGACTATGAGTTAAAGACCCTCGGTTACTCGGTCGAATAAGCTTTGTAACCGATGTTTAAACCCAATTAAGGTAGTTAACCGAGTTAGATTCGAGTTCAGGAACGGTTGGCATGGTTTTGGGGGTTTCAATTCAAATAAAAAATGATATTTTAGGGCCACCGGAATCCGGCCGGAGGGTGGCCGGAGTTGTGGCCGGAAAAAAGCGAGGAACAGGGGGTGGGGTTTTGGTTTTTGATTAATTATACACTTGGTCCCTCAACTTTGAATTTCTATTATTTTATGCTAAAATTTCAATTTAAAGTTTATAAATTGACATTAAGACCCCCTCACCTTTTTAAACTTTAAACTAACTTGTTAATTATTCAAGTTTTATTATTATTATTATTATTATTATTATTATTAGTGTTATTATTACTATAATTTATTACTTTTTTTATTATTATTACAATTATTATTATTATTATCCAATAGCTAGTTTATTAACTTTTACATTAAACACAAAGACAAATTAAGAGATAAGCATAAGTAATCCATAAGTTTCATAATAGGCATAAGTAGTCCTTACAAGAACTTCAAAAATTTAACTTTTAATTTAACGAAAATTACGAGATGTTACAATATAGGCATAAAAATTGAAGTCAGAACTGTTTGGAAACCAAAGGCCTAGTGCTAAAGCACTTTTGAGATATCTTAGAATTCTCTTTGAAGCAACTAGATGTGACATTTTAGGGTTGGCATGATATCTTGCACAAATGCATATGACAAACATGATATTAGGCCTACTGGCTGTGAGGTACATAAGAGACCTAATCATAGCCCTGTAATGGTGTTCATCCACACACTTCCCCTCAAGATCAGGTCCAAGGGAGTGGTTTCTGGCAATGGGTATCTTTGCAACCTTACAATCAGTCATGTTGAATCATGTAAGCATGTTTTGTACATACTTTGACTAACTTATGAAGATGCCAGTGTCAACTTGCTTCACTTGAATTTCTAAAAAGAAATTGAGTTCCCCTTGGGCACTCTCAAATCTATTATTCATTAGCTTCTCAAAGTCGTTATAGGGCTTTTGATTAGTTGATCCCAAGATAATGTCAACTACATACACTTGAACCAACATTAACTCATTCCTTGTTCTTTTGATAAAGAGAGTTTCATCTATACTACCCCTTTTGTAACCATGCTGATAGAGATACTGAGATAGAGTCTCATACCACTACCTTGGAGCTTGGTGCAGCCTATAGAGAGCTTTATCAAGCCTATAGACATAATCAGGATGATCGGGTTCTACAAAGCCAGGAGGTTGTTTGGCATACACATATTCATCAATTACCTCATGTAAGAAAGAACATTTGACATCAAGATGGTACACCTTGAAATCCTTGGTTATAGCAAAGGCAAAGAATATCCTAACAGCATCAAGTCTTGCAGAAGAGGCAGGAACATATGTGTATCTATTCCTTTTTCTTCTGTGTATCCCTAGACAACTAGTATGGCCTTATTCTTGATGAAAAGTCCTCTATCATCCTTCTTGTTTCTAAAAACCCACTTGGTTCCTATGAAAGTCTTCCCTAAAGGAAGATGACATAGATTTCAAACCTTATGCCTTTTGAATTGAAGCAACTCTTTTTGCATAGCTTTAACCCAACTTTCATCCTTTAAAGTCTCATCAACTTTTCTTTGGCTCTATCTAGGATAGAAAACAAAAGTGGTGGCAAACATTTTTGTCATAGGTTTGTCCTCTTGTTCTTACCTCATTATCAACATCTCATATGATGTTTGTGGTGGGGTGTGATATGTGGATCCTGAGTTGAGGGATCATAGCAAGTTGATTAGAGAGATCCAAATTAGAGAAAATTAGATCAGGTAATAAAGTATCACCTACTATATTATCACACTTATCAAGAGAAGCTTGATCTAATGGGTGTGTGACATCATTGATGTTGTCTTCTATGTAGTGATTATCTAAAGAAACTCTTGATTACTGTCACCACTACCACTTCCTCCTACATTTGAAGCTCCTTCATTTAAGTTTAATGCCTTTGAATGGGAATTTGTAGGAACTTCAGATGTATCAACTGCATTTGTCAGGGTTGTATTGATAGGAAGTCCATCTACAGGGTTTGTTACCACTGGAGTTGAAGTAGAATGATCTGTAGGTCTTCTTAACTCAAATCTTGGGTCAGGATCTCCTGTTGATATAGTACATATGGATCCTAAAACACTCTCACAAGACTTGTTAAAATAGTTGGTAACTAAATTAAGATCAAACAACCAATCAAGAACCTTTAATACTAGGAGTGTGTTCATTGAAGATCATATTGGCTAACTCCTCAATTACTTTAGTTTTAATATTCTATACTCTATAAGCCTTAGCTTGAGAAGAGTATCCAAGAAAATGTCCATCATCTGATTTTTTAGCAAATTTGGCTACTTGATTTTTTGTATTTAAGATAGTGCAAGGACATCCAAATGACCTAAGGAAATCAATAAAAAGTCTCCTTTTGTGCCATAATTCATAAGGAGTTTTACCATGAGTCTTAACCACTAAAACTCTATTTTGCATATAGCAAGCAATGTCACTGCCTCTGCCCGGAAGGTGATGGACAGTTTATAGTCACACAACATGGTTCTTCTAGCTTCAATTAGTGTCCTATTTCTCCTCTCAATAACACCATTTTGCCAAGCAGTCATAGGAGCACTATATTGTCTTGTAATACCTTTTTCATCACAATATGTATCAACGATTTGGATTTTGTGTTCATTACCCTTATCACATCTTATGGTCTTGACCTTGTGATCACTTTGATTCTCAAATTTTAGAATGAAATTCTTCAAGATCTCAAGAGTTTCATCCTTAGTTATAAGGAAAAAGACACAAGTGAATCTTGTGAAGTTATCTGTTATCACTAAATAATATGAGGTCCTTTCTAGACTCATTGGTAGGCCTAAAATGGTACATATGTAATAAGTGTGAGGGAGTAGTGATGAAGTTTCTTTCTTTTGGCTTGTGAGATACCTTATGCTTCTTTCCTTTCAGGCATGCAACACAATGGTCATCACTTGTAAACTATCCTTTTAGCATTCCAGTTACCAAATCATTCTTAATTTAGTTATTCATGTTTTTAAAGTTTACATGACATATTTTTTATGCCAGAGGAAAGACTCATAACTATTTGCTTTAGATATACAATAAGAAACTTCTCCTGAAGTGGATGTTTCCTACAAGTCAATCTTATACATGTTCCCTTTCCTAGAACTCTAAGCAAGATATGCTCCTGAGGAATGACCACCTCGAGCTTGAAAACAATGTACTCATGCTTAGTGAAAAGCATGTTATGCCCTTGATCATAAAATTAGGATACACTTAATAGATTGTACCCAAGCTCCTTGAAAAAGTTTACCTTCTTAATACTGAGCTTACAATTTGTGACCTTGCCTCTTGAAATAATGTAATCTCTAGCATCTCCTCCAAATGCAACAGACCCTCCATCAACCTTTTCAAAAATTTGAAGTAAAGAGCCATTGCATGTAATGTTCTGGAACAACCACTATCAATTATCCATACATTCCTATTGGTCTTTAGTTGTTCCTGCATAAAAAGAGATAGTTTGTTACATTTGGAATCCTAAGCCTTGCTAGTCATGGTCTTGTCAAAGTGAGTTGAACATAATGTAATAGTGATTGATCCTATATTCAAGCTGTAGAATCATTAGCTATTGGTGATGAAGTACTTTCAGTCACATGGTTTTCCTTTGTCTTCAACATCACCTTTGGAAGCTTAGACTTGACCTTCAATACATCAAAAGTTTTGATAACTTCAGAAGTTTTGGAGACTGGACCATTGGATGATCTTGCTATTACTACAGCATGCTTCAATACTTTGAAGCATTCCTTTCTTACGAGACCAACTTTTCTTCTGAAAGCAAGTTTTCACTTGTCTTATGTTTCACCTTGGAGCTTCCGAAAGGAAAAGTTTTTCCTTTTGAAGCTGGCTTCTTCTTGATCTTCTCGGAAGTCTTTTTCTTGATCATATGGACGGTACTTTTAGGATTGTAGAGGCAATCCTTAGCAAGATGAGAAGTACTACCACACATGATGTTATCCATTTGCTTTCATCTGAGAATCTTCTTTTGGTAGGAAGGCTGAACTTGATCATTTTCCATCCCCATCTACATCTTTTTAGATGATGTATAAAGCCTTTTAGGGAGAGGCATGCCTTTGGATTTGGATGGATTAGGCTATGTAGTAATGGTACACAATTGATCATTCTTCTTCTTCGTGTTAGGATGATTTGGCCAACAACTAGAACTCCTTGTATTAGAGTTCATAGTTGAGTCTTCAGCCTTTACCACTTCAACCCTGTAGAGATAAACACTTGTTCCTAGTTAGATTTAAAAGTGGCCTTTATCTCTTGAGCCTTCTTTGACTTCCTCTTGGCTTTACTGATCAATTTCTTCTTCTTGGACTTGGTCATCCCAACCTCTTTTCCCTCCTTAGGATAGTAGTGACCTTCTTAGGATGCTCTTCATCACTCTTCTTAGAGTCATCCTTCACTATCTCCTTATCATCTTCTTTATTCATGGGGTCTATGAGGGGAAGCTCATCTTCACAAGTTCCACACCTTGGAGATCTTATAGACAATAGAGTGTGTGGAGGAGCTATCTCAGTAGATCCTAGTCGCTACTTATTTTGATAATAAACTTCTACATGCAAGGATGAGGATATCATTTTCTTGAAGGTCTCTTCTTCAAGAACACATTTTTCTGCCTTGGCTTTGCTGATCACAAGCGCAACTTGACATTTAGTTAACATAGTTACGAGATCCTTGATCTGAGTCCTTTAGTTGATATGTTCATGTTTAAGAGTGGAAATGGTTTTCTTTATATCTTCTATTTTGTGTTTGTAATCATTTTCAGCTCTTTTGAAATCAGATTTTAAGATATTTTAAGACTCAAGATTAGATCTCATCTCTAAGTTATAGGACATATATCTGTTAACATTAACAATACATTCAAGTGTACGCAGATGTTCTAATGCCTTGGCTTCTTCATGATCTGCCATCAGTGCTTGGTTTGGAGATGCATCCTCAACTTGAAAGCTCTAGTCAAAGCCTCCTTCTTCAACAACAACTGCAGGTTGTTGCTTTGGTTTCTCATTTTGGGTGTCTCTTTCAGTGTAGTTTGGTAAGGTTTATGATTGGCTACCATTTGTTCTTAGTGCCTTGCATTCTCTTGCAAAGTGTCCCATTTGATTACAGTTGTAACACGTCACTTTGCTTTTGTCCAGCCCAAACTTTACACTAGTTGCATTGGTAGGAAACATCCTTCCTATCCTTTTGTATAACTTCTCGGCCCTATGATTGAGAATAGCCAATTCCTGAACTATGTCCATGTATTGCAGATCCTCTAGACGAACACAGTCTAAAGACTTGTGAAGAGAAAGTTGATTGTGCTTTCATCAGCAAACATAAAGACTTGTGAAGATCTTGTCTCTTGGAATAAGCTTCATTGGGTGTAGCTCTCTCTTAGTGTCTTCGGGAAGGTGATGAAAGGACACTTTTCTAGAGTTGTTAGGGTAGCAGATGAGATAGTGTTGTGGTTCTCTACAATCCCTTTCAACCACATGAAAGGCTAAACTCTATTAATTGATGGAGTTACCACATGGATTTTGCATGTTCATCTCCATTTGGTAGCCACTAAGAATACCATACAACTCTGTAAGTGTAAGAGTCTTAAGGTTCTTAATACTCTTGATAACAACATAATAATGTGTCCATTATGTAGGAAGAGAGGACATGAACTTCCTTACATGTTACTATTTTCAAGATTTACTCCAATATCCATTAGAGTATCCACAATCTCAACATACTTGAAGTATTGTTGAGTCATGGTTTCACATGTCTAGTAGGTGAAGTTCTCAAACTGCTGCTTCAAGAGGTCCTTCTTGTTCTCTTTTGCTTTAGTGGATCCCTCATACATGAGCTTCAGTGCATCCTATTGTTGCCTAGCAGTATTGCACTTCTTAAAGCATATGTATAAGAAGTTTGGAAGAGCATTTTGGAGGAAAGTCATGGCTTTCTAATCTATGTCAATCTTCTTCCTGCGTTCTTCAGAATAGTCAGTCACCTCTGGTATCATATCACCTCCAGCAGCAGCTCAAGAGATGCTTGGTATGTGAGGTCCAGAGACAATAGACTCCCAAATACTAGAGTCTTGAGACTTGATGAAACCTTTCATTCTTGGGCACCAAGAATCAAAATCTGCAGGAGTGATTAGTGGGGACTTTGTCGTGGTTCCGGTTTCTATATCAACCTTTATGAGAGCTTCCATATGAGATGTTAAGTTTTTATAAATTTGAGGGATCTAAGATGGTGAAATCTTACAATCAAAAGCCTAGAATGCTTTGATTCCAATTGCATGACCATTTCAGGGATGGTCAATACAACCAGTTCCACAATGAGGAGAGTGTTTAGAACACTTAACCAATCAAATAGGGAACCAAGACAATATTATGATACTAAGAACACAAGCAAACAATGAGACAGAACTAAGAGCAACAACAGATGAATATGGTTTTTCAAGGATAAAGTATACTGCTTATCAAGTTCTTTTACAAGTGTTACAAAGCATAGATAGAAAGATAAAGATCTGAGATACTTTATACTAAATCTTACAGCTAGCCATACTTTGAAGGCCAGCTGGAAACACTAATCTAGACAACAAGATCAATGTAAAGTCAAAAGGCGGATTGCCATTTGCCTAATGATTATGACATTCCATAGCTCACATTCTAATATATTATACAAAGGACAAAGGTACATAAAGTAAAAAGTTACAAACATAAGATATCAATGTATAGTTGCAAAATCATTGGTTCACCAACTTTTATAAGTTGGTGAGTCTTCAGAGTTGGAGCGAAAGTTGGTTAGCTTTATACAAAAGTACATCCAAGAAAATCATATTCTTCCTTATCTTAAGAAGAAATCAATCATCACTTCAAATGGTTTCGGAAGACTTTGTCTCTGAAGTTTTGGAAAACTTCATCTTTGGCTTCGAAAGATTTAGTCTTTGGTTTTAGAAGATTTTACACTTAGAATAATTTCTATGTAGTGTAAAACTTCCGATGCAACTTCCACAATCTACCAAGTGCATGCATGCATAAAAGACTTTGGTTGTTTTGGGTGTATCAGTGTTTCTATAAAACTTACAAAAACCCAAACATTCAAGCCTCAACCATTTACTTTTATTTTTCATACCTGAACGTTATCCCTAGTTATCCCTGCAAGCTTAAACTTTTTTATTTTTTGATCACCCAAACCACTAACACTACAAGAAAACTGTAAATAGATGACACGCAAAAGATGACGCGCGAAAAAAGATGATGCGCATTTACGCGTATCATAAAATATATGTCACATTTTAGAATATTTTAAAAAAGATGACATGCATGTTTGCGTGTCATCTTGGTTCGTCATCTTTTAAAATTTCAATAACTTATAATCTATTGGTTTCCCCAAATCGGTTTTCCCCCTAAAAACCCCTCCCCCTAAATTGCGACTGCCTCCTTAGCTTTCAGCCAAATCGCGACCACCTCCCTCTCATCCAATCACCAACTCCGATGAACTCACCATCGAGGAGCACAAACTCCTCTCCATCGCCTATAAGAATGTCATCGGCACTCTACGTGCCTCCTAGCGCATCATCTTCTCTATCGAGCAGAAGGAGGAGTCTCGAGGTAAAGAGGATCATGTCTTCGTCATCAAGGATTACAGATCGAAGATCGAGAAGGAGCTTTCCGACATTTGCGACAACATTCTCAAGCTGTTTGACTCCAAGCTTGTTCCCTCGGCCGCTTCTGGTGATTCGAACTTCTTCTATGAAGATGAGGCGATAGTTCAATTTAAACTTGTGAATTGAAGTTGTATGTTATTGTTCTCCTATAAGTGTTCAGATATACGAATCTAGTTACTGATTTCCAAGTTATATACCACTTTCATTTCCATGCTTATAGAACTTGTTTTCACTCTGCACATCTAATGGTTAACAAAATCCAATACAAAAATCTTTGTTTGTCTTTTGATTGATCTGTAATATAAATTATGCAGGATGTTGCAATTTTTGAAATTGCATGGTATATCCTTTAGTTTTGTAGAAAATATTAGGTGTTTTTTGTGCTAGACATGAAGACATTTACTTGCTATTATCTTGATTCTCTAAGAGCTAGTACCATCAATTTGTTGTTGAAACAAACCATTGATGCATACATAATTCAATTAATTATTAAAACTTTATTTTATATTCTTTTATATTTCTTAATTAATCAACTTTGTTGTAGGGCAATGAGCTTATATGCTACACAAAGTGGATCCAGCAAGAGGCCGACTAAAGTCAAATGGGTCAAATCTATGATGAGCACTTAATTCTTATTTAAAAATTGCACCTTTGGTTAAGTTTCTTAATAAGCTGATCATTAATATATGATATTGTAGTGTTCGTGTCAGCCGAGAAGTATTGAATGTGGATATTATGTGCTAAAGTTCATGAAAGAAGTAGTTGATGAAGGGCTTGAAATACTTTTCAATAATAATGTAAGTAAACCAATACATATATATATATATATATAGATATATATATATATATATATATATATTACCAATTGTTGTTTTTAAATAGAGGTAAGTTCATTTGGATTGTCCAAATTGACCTTGGTATAAAAAATTGCTTAAGGTGTATGCCTTGAGATAAGGTACATTAAACTAATTTGATTGATTTGGTGATTAAGTAGTTCAATTTTGTATAATATATATGTGGGATTTAGAACTTTGGGCGATTTTTTTTGTTTAAATAGAGGTTGTTAGTTCATTTGAATGGTTCAAATTCACAAGTTTAATCGGGTGATATTGGTTTTTCCTTACGTTGGAGGAGGTAGAGTCGAATACAATGATGCAGATTTAGATGCTATTTGGGAAGAGTGGTCACATTATGTTACAAATTTTATTTATGTTTAGGTCGGGTGACATTAGACATTTAACTTAGAATATTATATGTTTGCAAGTGATGTTGACATAATTTAATACTTTTTGTTAGTATTTAATTAAATTAATTTTGATTTGATGTTATTCGATAATTATTAAATTGTAATTTTATAAACAAAACAGATAAATTTATAGTCAAATTATAAAGCACCTAATTTTATGACGCTCATTGCGTATCATTGGCAACGCGTCATAAAATTCACAAAGATGACGCGCGCCTGCTCGTCATTTTTTCATTTATGACTACCTCATTCTTGACGCACAATGCACGTCATCTACTTCCTGTCATAATTTGCGCGTCATCTTCCCCGCGTCAAAAATAGATTACACTTAGATGCGTGTCATCTTTCATTTATGACTACCCATTTCTTGACACCCATTTGCGCATCATCTGACCCCAAAGATGACGCACATAGCACGTCATCTATTGCACTTTTTCTAGTAGTGTAACTAAACCAAAGCCTTCAACAAAAACCATTTTTCTTTAAAGACATGTTTTCGCTTATTTAAAAAAATATAAAGATCATAATTTCGTTGTAGATTGATCTCATGTATGAAACATGAAATGTAATCAAACACGTATTCATAATTACAACAAGAAGTACAAGAACAAGCAATAGTAAATAAAAACTTTATATATTGCTCTTTGAAATGAATTACATAAGCTATAGAATTTTCACGATACTCAACAAAATGAACTAAGAAACATATATAAACTAAAACCAAAAAGGTCTCGCGCGAGAACTATTTTCTCGTGCGGATAAAAGTACTCATAAGAACTGATCTTCAAAATCTTTTTTTTGATTTCTCGAGCCTTTAGGTTCAATCCTTACAATCTCCTCCTAGGCTCGATGAATCAAATCTTCAAAAATCCACATCTGCAACCTTGTAACTGTCTCCATAAACATACATCTTGTTATTCATAGCCTTCGTAATCAACCAACCAAATTGAGATGCTATGAAATGAACAGATTCATCAGCTTCAATTGGAAAAGCCTAAAGCCTTATCAAATATTCTCTTCCAAATTTAAGCCAGTCAACTAGGTGGATGATATGGTATTCTTTATCAGCATACTGGATAACTGTATCCCTAGTTGTCTTTTCACAACCCCACCACATTAATTTTGAGAAACTATTAATTGGTATTGGGGCGTGCATTGGAATCTTTCTAGCATATCTAGGATGCTTGTACACTCTTATCTTTATCAGCTTGTTGGTGTTTGGATCCATGCATGTCTTATCTTGAATAACTTTTGATTTTGCTATTTTAAAATCTTTGAAGTTGGATTTGCTTTGATTCCAAATCATGTTCTTAATCTAATTGGCTTTTCCATAATTACTAGTGTTAATAAATGGAACACAACCTATCGCATAAAGATCTCACGCTCTCAAAGTATGAAAATCATGCTTTTCTTGGTAATACTCTATCTCACTAGCGCATCTCTTCATGACATACATCTTCTTTTCTCCATTGTATGCCCAACTCATAACAGGCTCTGAATTTCCATACCTTGTGAATGGTTTGGAATGTCCAAGTGTATGTACATAAGTAGGAGGTGGAGGATCAATCATAGATAGATTTCCAACCTAACATAATGCAATCTTTCTTGTATTTTTGTTTATCTCAGAAGTATATTGCTCGACTCCATAATTAGTAGCAATATCCCCTTCTTCCAAAAGAATATTAAAGAATAAGGTTCTCAAACTGCTTCAAAAAATATTAGTATAATCAATATACTAATCAAGATCGTCAAATGGACCCATCTCTTCATCAGCTTCCTCAGCCAATATTTGTTGTTGGAAAGTGTAAAACTATTTCTCATATATCTCTTTAGTGGCTAGATCTAATGGTACACAATCTTCTGGATCATCAGGCCTTGGTTCAAAGACATTATCAAAATTGATGCACCAAAAGGACCTGCATTTGAACCAATATCACCTCCTTGATCATCATCATCAACATCATCTTTCTTCTTCCCTTTGTCATCCTTACCATCATCATCATCACCACCACCACCACCATGACCACCACCACTACTACTACTACTACCACCACCACCACCATCATCATCATAATCATCACCATCATCGTCATCATCCTCTTCATCACAACTAAAGTTAACTTGATCTAATCCATGATAATCATCTTCAGGCTTAGTAGTTTGTAGAACATATTCAGGCTCCACAATCATTTCCCGAATATTCTGAACCACTAGTCGATCCTCAGTACCCTTTTCATTCATAGTCATAATTAGTTCTTGATTAACATGAACAATCTCTGTTGGTTGATTAGAAATATGCTTGTATACTTGTAAAAGAACTTGAGAAAAATATACAACACTCTTGAAAACCAAATAATTGTGTTGTTATGTTCTTGTTCTGTCTCATATTTTGCTTGTATTCTAAGTATCATACTTAGGTGTTACTAGTTCTCTATTTGATTTGTTAAGTGTTCTAAACATCAATCTTATCATTGTGTGTTCTGTTGTAAGTGATCAAACCTCTCTGAAATGGTCCTGCAGACTTAAAGTCTTTGTTCTAGTGAAACATGTGTTGGTGAACATGAAGAAGTTCCTATAGTATGTAGTTTCTCACGAGGAGTGTTTAGAAAATTATCCATACCAAATGTGCAATTGTGTCATTAACGTCTTGATCTCTGGATGTGTACTTTGGATATTATCTATATTGAGCATAGGAATCTCATGATGAATAGCCTCACTAACGATCATTGGAGGCTCAGACACTTGTATATCTTTGTCAGGTGACACAATGGTCTTCTAATCACACCTTGTCCTCTACCCCTATCACATATGCTAACATCAGGGTCAACTCTCTTTCTTGACCTAGTCTTCTTCCTCTTTGTTGGACCAAAAGAACCAATGAGCCAGATCAGAAAAACCTTTAAGTCCCACAGACATCATAACAAGTGAAGAAGTCTACATCAGCTGAAGACAAAGTCTGAAGACAAAGTCTGAAGACAAAGTCTGAAGACAAAAGCTGAAGACAAAGTCTGAAGACAAAGTCTGAAGACAAAGTCTGAAGACAAAGTTTGAAGACAAAGTTTTCAGAAGTTGTCATAACAGCTGAAGAAGTTCTCTTCAGTAGTTGTGATGGTTTACCTTCAGTAGTTTTTTTTTACATTTTCAGTAGTTTGTAATCAGTAGTTTAGTATAATGTAAAACATCTGAAGTTCTTACACTTCAAATGTTATAGGTTCAGTAGTTATAGAATACTTAAGCTTTTATTGTAAGATGTCCTCAGTTGTTGTGGACATCTT